>CAUYRT010066378.1:0-26072 GCA_963574885.1 Lepilemur ruficaudatus
CTGTGTCCGTCTGTGTCTGTGTCTCTCTGTGTCACTCTCTCCCTCCCTCCCTCTCTCTCTCTCTCTCTCTCTCTCTCTCTCTCTCTCTCTCTCTCTCTCTCGACCTCGACCTCGACCTCCTCCTGGTATCTAACTCACAAACAGTCACAGTACCGAAAAATATTCGGGAGAAAAACATTCATCACCATGCAAAGAGAATCCAGGGGATGAAACCAAGCCCCTGAAAAAAAGTTTCGAAAGCAATAAGTCCTTGTCAGATTCCAACCAGCCTGGGCCTTCAAATCGAGAGGCAGAGGCATTTTTCTCCCGTTCCAAAGGCATAAGCTACATCCCACAGAGCTCTTCCGTTCCCACTGTGCTTTTTCCTCTGACTATTGCTGTCAAATATGCTTTATCATGTCATTTTAGCACCAGGCCTGGCGCATTTCTCTCTATAGTAAAAGCTAATGAACCGTATGGCTTTTGGCAGGATCGGGCAATATACATGCTCCATTTGGAGCAGAGCGAGTCCTTGGAGTCTATAGCTGTGTGAGCAGCCTCAGGCTGTCTCCTGCGCTTCATGGCTCTGTAAATATCATAGCTGTGGTCACTGCTCAGAATTATTAATATTCCAGAGGCCTGCTTTGACCCTACCCCCTACAGAGCAGGCTTTGGTAACACACAGCTTCGCGTTGGACCCCGTCCAGTTGGAATTTATGACTGGAAGTGGCAGAAGGCCGGCATTATAGCAATGTCTCACCTTCAGCTGGCTCCACAGCTCGGACCCTAAGGACATCGTGATATTTAGGCCATTCAAAACCCATTACTTGTGCTCCTAGCATGTGCTGAGCACTGCGTTTAGATGCTAGATATGGAGAAATGTCAAAGACTCAACCCCTGCCCGGAAGACAGTGATCTGGTGAGGAGAGACATGTAAATAAGGTCCCTGTGTACTACTAGATTGCAGGTACAGCCGTTGGCAGATTTCAGATAAAGTCTGCCCATCCTTTCACTTGAGTTCCCTGAACGCTTGCTGCTGGCAATGTAGTCCTCAGACCAGCAGCAGGACCTTGGAGCTTGTTAGAAATCTCAGACTTCACCCCGGACTGAATCAAAGTTTGAGATTAGGGCTTCCCAAATCTGGATAGGTTCAAACACCATATGGTGGTCCTATGTTTAAGTATTGGGAGAATTTTTTTCAAGTACCTATTTTTGGGCTTTACCCTGAGAAGTCCCGACACATTAGGTCTGTTTCAGGGCTGGATATTTCTTTATAAGTCCTCCAGGTACTTCTGATACAGCTGATCTGTGGCCTGGCATTCGGGAACTTGCCTCCGTTGGTTCTCAAACTTGGCTAGTATCACCTGAGGAGCCTCCAAAACTCTCAATGCCCAGCCAAAATTCTGAGCAAGGAAATCAGAAACTGCAGGGGTGGAGCTGAGGCTTCGGTGATTTTAAAGCTCCTCCGGGTGACTAATGTGCAGCTAAGGTAGAAGCACTTCTCCGAACCAGCACTGCCAGGACAGTGACTATATAATAATCACTCGACACAACTCCCAGGCCCCACCTCTAGAGACTCTGATTCTGCCCCCAGTTTGAGTAGCAATGTTCCAGGCGATCCCACGGGTCAGCAGAATCCCAGTCTTTCCTGACTGAAAAGCAGGTACAGCTGGGGCTGAAACCTAACTTTCCTGGCCCTGACCAGGAAGCTTGCCACCTACAAAACTTGTCAGGCCGTGTAGTGAGAGCCACACTGGGACTACCTGCATGCTTCGCGTGGGGCAAATTGAAGAAGTTCAGACTCACAGTCCATCTGGTCTTTGCCTGGACTCAAGTTTCAAATGCTCATTCCTTGTCTTGTTCTCTGGGGTAGAAGCCCCTGTCCACGAGCCAGCCCAGAGCCCCACCTCTTTAAAGACAGAGATATTTTTCTCACCATACTGGGCTCCAGACATACTGGCTTTCTTTCATTTTCTCAAATACATTCTCTTCCTTCCACTTTCAAGCCTTTGCACAAGCTGTTCCCTTGGCCGGGAATTCTTTCTTCTCTAAGTACTTCTTCAGGAAAGCCTCTTCTGACCCCTGAAATGAAATCAGATTCCCCTATTATATGTTTGTGTAGCACCTTGTACCTTTCCTTCATCAGACTTGTCACAGTTTTAAATTATGTCTTATGTTAATGTTTGAATAATTTCACTAAACAATTCCAATTAAGACGGGACGGGAACCACATGTCTTTTGCTCAGAACCATATCCCAACCACTGGAACACAGTGGGGACTCAATGAATACTTGAGTAAATGTGAACCACTTCTAGGCATGGGAGGTCCTGGGTCTCTTATACATTCTTCTCATCCAACTGAAGATGATTACTCATTTGTGTAGGTAGATACCATTCCCATCCATGTGCCAAAACACCCATTTTAGCCCCTGCTAAATCTTCTGGGCATGTGCCACCTCCTTCCTCAATTACCTACCACCTACTCCCAAACTCTAGACACCGTCAGACTATGAGGCACTCCTTCACATCCGGGTATGGCATCCCCCACCTCCCACCCCAAGCTGTCTGAGCCCCCATGATCCTTTCTCTGGCACTGGTCTGACACACTCTCCCAGGTCTCCAGTCTTCATTACACTCTTAAGCAGGAAATAGTATTTTCACTGCTTTTTAATATCTTATGATCCTCACACATAAAACAGAAATAATAGTGCCTACCTCAAAGGGTTGATGGAGAATTAAATGAGATTATCTTCATTTATAGTACACTACCCACTCAATATATATATATATATTTAAAATTTTTATTACTAGGAATAACTTCAAAAATCCCCACTGGACCCCACAAAATGTATTAGTGCTGCTGTTTGTACTTATTAAATAAGACAATGGAAAGCTAATATGGACTTGATAGTTTTAAATGAGATCACATTTTATTGTTATGACCATGTTACAATCCAACAGTGCATCTAGGAGTGGACAGTAAAGCCTATTTTCATTTCCAGAAAACGTACGCCAGCGCTAAAGATTGAAGGTCCTTCGCAAAATTCCATGCCCTGCTCCTTCCAGACCATGTCATCCACCTTCAGGTTGAGAAACACAGCTTGAAGCTTTAAGCTGAAAGTGCACACTTTGGGGAATGTTACATATATGATCTCTTCCCTCTCATTTCTTTTCTCTTTAAGTATATTCTGTCAAACAAGCCAGAATACAAGTCCTCTGATGAGGAAGTTGCTGCCCTTCAGGTGTATGCAGGCCGGGACTTTCCGCCCAGCTATTTTGTGCAGAGAACTCAAAAGTTGTCAAGGCTGAGGTCCAGTGAGTTTGGGAGGCGGGTGGGAGGGGAACCACAGTGTGGCTTTAATCCCTCCAGAGAAAGTGTGAGCAGACGGCAGGGGAGGGTAGATCATGCCTCTATTCTTTGCTTCAACAAATCTTCACTGAACACCCTACTAGGTGCCGGGAACTGAAGAAGCACTAAGGACTTCCAAGCAGTAAGACCTGAGGCATGTAAATTAATTTTCTTAAACCTCAAATTGTGACTTGTAAAATGGAGATGACAATGGGGTTGTAACGGGTCTTAACTAAGATAAGATATGCACAGGGACTGACACATGGTCAGTGTGCCATGAGTGTTAATTTCTGCTGCTGCCGTCCGTGTTGAACAAGGTGGATGTAGAGTTGCCATCATGAAATTCTGAGTCAAATGGGATGCAGAGAAAAGTACATGGGAAATTACAATAGCTCTTGGTAAGAGAGGTAGAGCATGTAGGAGGGGCACCTTATTCAGACCTCCCTGGACGAAAAGAAATTTAAGGTTTAAACTGAGATATTAAAGGTGAGCAGTAGTTATCCTGAGGGTCCAGTAGAGGGACTATCTCATGGGAAAAACTCAAGGCAAACAGAACATCCACTCTTCCCACACAAAGGATGGCTCATTTGTGGGATTAACCTGTCTGCACATTGGAATCACCCCGGGATCTCTAAAAAATTCTGATGCCCTGATCCCACCCACTAAAGGTTCTGAATTGGTGAGGGTGGTGAACACCTGGGCCCTGGGGTTTGTAAAGGCAGTCAGGGCTGCAAACCACTGGGTCTTTTCACAGCTCCTTTTATCAGCCTGTCTCTCATTCCTGCCAAACCAGAGGTATCCAAATTGTTCTCTGTTGGGGAGTCAATGACAATCATATTACAATGATACAGGCGATATGTCTCAGACTTTCAATAGGAATCACTTGGTCATCTTGTTAAAATGCAGATTCTGATTCAATCCATCTGGGGTGGGGCCTGGGATTCTGCATTTCTAACAAGCTCCCAGGTGATGTTGATGCTATTGGACCTCAGACTAGAATACGACTAGCAAGGATTTATAGCTAAAGCTTTTCTAGTATTTCAAAATTGGAAATAATGTATTTTTAATTAGATGGAAAAGCATAACGAGATAGAAAATTCCTAATGAGTGCTCGAAATAGGAAGAGAACAGAGTGTGGGATGCCTACCCTTGTTCATGAGCTTTGCTTTATTTCACAGAGGCTAGTTACTAGGAAGTGGGCTATAAGATGCATAGCTATACACCAAACTAGGTTTGGGCTATTGGTTTTTGTAAAGAAAGTGGAAATATACACTCTCAGGGAACAGCTGCCTATGAAATGTCTTGAAAACCATCAAAGAGGAAGAGGTCATACATGAAGCCATGTAGAGAACAGTATAGCATAATTATTGCAAGTTTTGCCTCTGGATTCAGACTCCTTGGATTTAAAAACTACTTCTACCATTTTCTGCTGTGTATCACGGGATAAGGTAATAAACCTCTCTCTGCTTCAGTTTCCTCAATTATGAAATAAAGAGAATAACCTATTTCCTTGAGTTGTGAAGATTAAACGAAGTAAATGCAAGGAGCTGAGAAGAGTGTGTCTTCAGCATATAAGGTGTGATTAGTAAAAGCCATGGTTTCCTGGCTCAGCCTGGGATATATTTACGCTTTGGTTAGGCAGTGAGCCTGTTACCTTTGTGAGTTCACTGCTGGCTCACCCACTCTGGAGACAGCGCTCTGCCCAAACTCTCCTCTGTGTTGCTGAGCCTCTAACTCTCCTGGGCACGGATTTTTCAATTCTATGCTATGTAGCTCTTCATTCAGCTACAACTATGAGCCCACTATTTACCAATCACTGTGCTAAGCACCAGGCTAACAGAAGACACATCTTTCCTCAAGAAACTCACAGGGAGGGAAGGTAAAACCCTTGCAAATAAAACAATAATAAGAATAATAATGATGCTTACTTACGATTAGACTTATCAGACAGAAATGGAGCTTGGAGAATCACAGAGCAGCTTCTCATTCTATCTTATTTAGGCATTGCCTTTGGCTCTCAAATTCAGAACTGCAACAGAGCTTTAGTGCCAACAGTTGCCATTTGACCTATAAACTCCGCTTATTTGCAGTTTTGGGTTATGTAAAACTAAGCAATGTCAAATTGTATTGATATTGTAGCATTGAAATCCTACATTTCCAGTTTCCTGGGAATGACAGAAGTCAGGCTCAGTGTCAGAACATAATCCTATTTTCTCACCATCATGTAAGTCGGGGGTCAACAAACGTTTTCTGTAAAGAGCCAGATGGTCAATATTTTAGGCTTTGTGGGTCATACAGTTTGTCACAATGACTTGACTGGATTGCTGTACTGCAAAAACAGACATAGACGATCTATAAATGACAGGGCATGGCTGTGTTCCAATAAAACTTTATTTACAAAACAGGCAGCTGGCCTAGAAATCTCAGGGTATGGAGCACTCCTCCCCATCTAAGTGCCTGTTTTCACTTGACACAAGCATTCAAGACAAAATTCTTCCACACCTTCAAAGATAAAATGACTTATCTCATTTGTATTTGTTATTTTCATTTTTTCATGAGATGTTTGTTTATATACAATCTATAAGATGCCTTATCTAGAAAGCTATATTTTCATCATTATTTTTAATGCTATAATTTTCTATAATATTTAGGACTTTCTACAGTGACCAGAGAAATTGCAGAGAGAAACCCCTAAACATTGTATAAGAATTCATTATTTTTTGAAACTTAACTAAGAAAGCCAGAGAGAGAACAGGCTGTGCTCTGACAGCCTCAGAGCACAGAGTTAAAGAACATGGACCAGCAAGAGCTGGACCACCCAGAGTCAAATCCTGGCTCCACGTTTCACTAGCTTGTGACCTTGGTTGAGTTCTTAACCATTCATTGCCTCAATTATTCACCTATAAAATGGGGATATTAATAGTCCTTACTTCATAAGGTTATGGCGAAGATTGAATTGGATGACGAGTATAATATGAATAGAATAGGGTACATAATAAGCCCTGCATCAATGTAGCTATTGCTTTTGTTTCTTTCACTTCTGCCTGTGGAAGGCAACCTTACCTTGTGCTTGCTTTTTTTCTGCCAGGAAATATGTTCTAAAGGGCCTTCTCGGCAGGCTACAATCTGATCAGCTGCTGCATAGATGTGTTGGATTCACCCCAGAAAGTCAAGATGGTCCTCAACCAAATGAAAGAAAATTTGGAATAGCTCTCTTTTGACCTTGAGAAACTGTCTCAAGCTTCAGCTGCATATCTTGGGGGAGCTTTCATCTACTCTGAGATTTTTTCCAAGACAGTTAAATGAAACATTAGATAAGTTTCTAAGCATGTTAGCACAGATCCACTTAGACTCCCCTCATCATGTTTAAAACAAGAGTATTTGGAAACTATTCTTACAGGGTTTTTTTCTTCCTTTGCTGATGCCACTTCGTTTCTACTCTCATTGTTGTCTCTACTGAAGTATGTTAGATTAGAGTCAAGGGCTTTCATATATATATATATATATATATATGCATTTGGTGTCTTTTAAGTAAAGACCTGGTAGTCCTCTATTTTGTACCCTCTCCCATTTTTCAGCAAACACCATGCTTTGTAGACTTGAGCCAGGTTAGAACACCATGTACAGAGACAGATCGTCTTGTCCAAGAAGCTGTTTGGATGTTTGACACTCCACAGCTTATGTTGAAATTTGAGGCCCAATGCTGGAGGATCCCCAGTGTTGGGCCCAATGGGACATGTTTGTGTTGGGGAGATAGATCCCTCATGAATGGATTAATGCTCTCCCTGGGGTGGGGGACCAGTGAGTTATCACTGTGTTAGTTCCTGCAAGAGCTGGTTGTTTTAAAGAGCCTGGCACCTCCCCCAATCCCTTCTCTTGCTTCCTCTGTCACCATGTGATCACTACACAAAATCTCCCCTTTGTCTTATGCCATGAGCGGAAGCAGCCTGAAGCCCTCACCAGAAGCAGACGTTGGTGCCATGTTTCTTGCACAGCTTGCAGACCTGTAGACCAAATAAACCTCTTTTCATTATAAATTAGCCAGCCTCAGATAATCCTTTATAGCAACACAAATGGGCTAAGATGACTGTCAAAGGGCATTCCAGGTTTGTTGGATCAATACACCTTTAATCAGGTACTATGTACAATCAGGTACTATGTGTTTGAACATGATGAAGCAGGACACCACAATTATGTGTAAATTTCCTACTTTGTGTCTGGCATGTTCTAGAGCAGCACTGTCCAGTAGAACTTTCTCTAAGAATGGAAATGTTCTTTATCTATACTGCCTAACACCATAGCTACAAGCCCCATGTGGGTATCAATCACTTTAAATGTGGCTAGTGTGATGAGGCACTAAAGACTTAATTTCATTTAATTTAACTAATCTTAATTTATTGGCCACCATGCAGTTATAGGGCATACTGCATGAGTTATATAATTCTTACAACGATCTTGTCAAAGCAAGTAGTACAGGTTGAGTATCCCTTATTCAAAATGCCTGAGATAAGAAGTGTTTCAAATTTTGGATTTTTTCAGATTTTGGAATATTTGCAAATGCATAATGAGATATCTTAGAAATGGGACCCAAGGCTAAACACAAAAATTACTTATGTTTCATATATACCTTATATACATAGACCGAAAGTAATTTATACAATATTTTTAATAATTTTGTGCATGAAACAAAGTTTGTGTTAAGTATTTATGCCTGGAATTTTCCACTTGTAACATCATATCGGCACTCAAAAAGTTTTGGATTTTGGAGCATTTTGGACTTTGGATTTTAGGGCTAGAGACACTCAACTTGTATATACCTAGGCCCTTTACAAAAGAGGGCAAGATGTCAGAAAAGTTAAGAAACATTCCAAGAGTCACAGAGCTAGCTCATGGCATATGGACAGATAAAAATTTATACTCCTCTTTTTCTGATGCCACACCCAGGGATTTTTCTTCCATATTAGACTGTATAGCACTGTGCTGTAGTGTTATATTACCATTATTTTTTTGAAATCTATCACAACATCAATTAAATGTTGTTATATGCTGGTAGAATCACTCTGACCCGTTCTCTCCAGTAAGCATGTTTGATTAACATGGTTTGTGCCTAGGGAGAGAATTCACAACCGCCTATGGAAAACCTGGTATTCCCTCCCTTTGAAAACACTTCAGAGTAGTTTGTACCCTTGTTTTTCCATCCTCACCACTTAGACAATGAGTGATGACCTCAAAAGGACAGTCAGATAGCACAACAAGCTGGTAGTTTGGGGGCAACAGCCCGTTTCTTTCTGCAAACTTATACCAAACTGATTTCCCAACACATGTTTATAGATGTGCTCTCCTGAGCTCCACACACACACAACCATTTCCCTTTTGAACAGCTTGTCTGGTTACATCTTGTAGTAATTTATCTGTGTGCTCCCTGCCAACTGGTTCTTCGTGGGGAAAACATGTTTGATGCATAACAATAGATCATTTGGGGATAAATCAAACTCTTAATGAAGTCCTGCTTCTCTGCAGCCAGGCATTTCACTCAGAAGTCTCTCTCGGGCTCTAGCGACTGGAGGAAAGGGAACGTGGATGCCGCAAACTGCGAGACAAGTAGGCACATAGAAAGCTGCTTTTCTCCAAGACAAGACTAACGACACAGCATCCCTGGGGTCCCTTCTCATGGAGTCCAACTGAAACCACTGAAGTTGGATGGGAGACTAGAGCCTGGAGACAGTTCAGATTAGACCTATGTTTGGAAGAAATGAGAGATGTATTTTGCCCAAAGCCTCACACTTTCCTTGGAGGGGTGCCATGACCGCCCACACACCCTTGTCTTTCCCAGTTCCTGTAGGGAAAAGGAAAGTTACTAGGAGATAGAAAGTAAAAAAGAAAAGAGGGAATGAAGGGGGAAGGGAGAAGTTTGGACTGAACAGAAAACGTAAAAGAAAAAGGGAAGAGAAATGAAGAAATAGTGGGAAGGCAATGAGCAAAAAGGATGGGAGAAAGGGAGAAGAAATACATCAGAAGTTTCTGCTTAAAAGCCTGTGTATCATAAACACTGTTACTAACAAGGTCTGGTTGGGTACCTGCCATGCGCCAGACACCATATTCCAGACAGGATGATGCTAGGTGTTCTCACACACTACTGAGGACCAAGTGACACTTCAAAAGCTCGAGAAAGCAGTGGTTCAATTCCTGCAAAGCCCTTATTCTGAGAATCTACCCCTCACAGATGCAACTAAGAAAGTATGCAACTGTCTTATAGCCATTTTACTCTAGATGTCTGGAAGTGGAGGGGCTGGAGGCTGAACAGTGGAGGAAAAAGGCACCATTGAGAGTCAACTGATATAAAATGTTTAATCATATCGGTCTGGCCTCATTTGAGGACATGCATCGCCCATAGACATGCTTAAATGCCAAGTAAAACACATCTTGTGCTTTGAGTCTGAACTTGTGAACTCCCCCCGGGAGCCTTGCAGAGCCTGGTATATGCTTTTCACTGAGTTGGGGGTGCATTTAAAGCTAAGTTCTGCGATTGTTTTCTAAGGAGAAAAATGAGCTGTGCTGGTGCTTTTCTTTAGTGAATGAGGAACTCTTTCATCAAGTCAACCCTTTTCCCCAGTCCTCTCTGGCTCCCACTGCCTCCAGGATCAAGTCCAAACCCTTTGTCCTGAAATCCAAGGCCTTCCACAGGCTGGCTCCAGACGGCCTTATCAACAGTGTTTTTCCACCACTTTCCGCTGTGCACTATTGATGCAGTCAGGCTGGTCTGCTCACTCGCCCCCTCCCCAAAACGCACACGCTGTCCCCAAAAGGCCAGCTCCTTCGCCTCCCTGTGCCTTTGGTCCTGTGGGTCCTCTCACTTGGGAGGCTCTAGCTGCATCTCACTGTCTTCTGAATCCTATGTAAAAAAAGCTTGAAAGCTCCACTGAAGGCCAGTCTCTTTGGGAAGGATTCTAAGTCCATGAAGACCTCTTCATCCTCTGACCCTTCCAGATGCCCAGTGTTGGGACCACTGCGGTGGGCACCCTGGGTGTCATCCAATGATGCCCCCAGGTCCCTGTGAAGGGCATTATTCTCTCTGCCCCACTGTGTTTCCAGTTGTCTTATATTCTCTTTCTGTCCCCTCCCTCCATGTCCATCAACATCATCCTGCTGTCCGTGTCCCCTTGAAAACTGCTCCCTGTCTGTCATTGCCTCCTCTCATGTGGGGAAGCTGGATGACCCAGCTGTTCTGTCTTCCCCATGGGGTTGTAAGCTCCTGGAGTGTAGGGATTTTGATCATCTTTGTTTCCCTCTCAGTCCCTACCATGGTGGATCGTATACAGATAATACTCAATAAATGTTTATAAATGTATTTTCATGATTATTGTACTTTCCAATTATGTTTTAAATAGGCAAGTGTGCTGAACAAGGGCTCGGGAAGACTTCTGATGAGTAAAACCCTTTCTGGAAAAATAGAAAACATCTGAAATATTTAGGGTGTGGGTCTTTCTCTTCCTGTGCACAGACTTCATTCCAGATGGTCTTTTCTCTCATGTTGGGATGGTGCACCTAAGGAAATTCAGGGTATTATTTCCCCAAGAAGAAGGGTAGCTATAGGACAACTGGGGCAAATTTCCCCTAACTCATGGACATCCAAGGATCAGAAGCCAACCACATCATGTTTTGCCAGAACTAGAATTGAGAAAGAAACAGAGGGGACACAGCTGTGCTTTCAGCCTTTCAGGACAACCTGGTGCCTTATCGCTGCCCCTTTTGATACATGAGATCCACTTTCTCCTCTCCAGGGAGTGGCTCCACAACATAATTCAACTCGCATGGGGCTTTGGCTTGCTGGGACGCTATGTGCATTTTGCAATCTCTCCAATTTTCTCTAGCTGGAAACAGTTGCTCAGTTTTCTAATTCCAAAATTCCGAGCAAGGAATGTGATTACCCTTGCTCACTTTTCCATGCCAGGCCAGAAGTCCCTGGCAAGCTTCGGGATGGGCCACCTTTGAATCAGGTGGCGTTCTGGCGATGTCAGCCACGGCTGAGAAGCCAAGGGGTGGAGTGAGAGGTGACATCATGAAAAACGGGACTCCCCAAACCCATCCCATCAACAGAGCCTAGGGGCAGGTGTGAATCCCTTTCACTGAACCTGTTTATGAAGACAGACACCTTTCTAACCAGGTAGAGAACACAAATGCCTTAAGGGGTCAGACAGCAACATAACTGAGTGAAGCGGTTCTGGTGTTAAAGCAGTGGGAGGTAAGGGAACCAGCAAATTGTTAATACGTGGAGATGTTGCCAGGTATTTCAGTTTTTAAAGAGATGCCATAAGTGTAGATTTAAGTGTGAAGTTCCTGAGTTTTAAAACATTGTACAGCCTCCAAACCAAACCTACCCGTGGGCCACGTTAGGCCTGCAGGCTGTCCATTTTTGGGCTCTACTTTAAAAACTGATGTACAGGTGCAGATATCCTAAAAATAAGGTAAATGACCCCTTATTGTAATTCATTTCTTTTCACTATATTTATTTGCCTATTAATGCCTCCTTAAGTATCTATTGACTGACTTATAAAAATAAGTTATTTGCTCTGGGTTGTTTTGAGATTGGCGTTTGCATTTGCATCATTTCAGCGCTCTTCCAAGTCTTGCTGGAGCTCACATGATACTATCTGTACTCAGCTAGAAGACAAGGCTACGGGGGTGGGGGTGGTGGTGGTAGATTTTAGCTTGAGGCTTCATAAAAGGTCACTTTGGGGAGATGATCCCTTGTTAATGACCTTCTCCTCGGGTTTCTCAAAGACCACCCAGGCCTCCGGCTTGAAGAAGATGCCAGGACTAAGGACCAGCAGGGTAATTAGGAAAAACCAAACCTCATGCCTTGGGAGCTGTGGAAGGTAGATTTTGCAAGGTTGGTCGCAAAAGCCAGAACAAATAGGCACGTATATATCCGTGGGAAGGTGGTGGATAGATGGAGAGTGGAAACACTTGGCCACCGAGTTCACCAAGTTAATCACGAGACTGACCATGCCCTATTGAGAAATCTCTGTGATACTCAACGGTTAGGGCAGCTTTCCAGAGGCAATGAGTCTTGGCCCTTTCTCTGGATCAAGAATAAGACTACTCCACAGGGTTGACTGATGCTTAAATACCTCTCCAAGAGAAAAATGGATGTGACCTATGGGCTATTTTCTACAGAAATACATGGTTTGGGAAGAACCAGTGTCATTTCCACGTGCCAAACATTATTTTTACACCATACAATTGGGGGAAAAAGGAATCCCCAAATGCCAGTTGAATGTCACATCCCAGAGATGCATCTTGAGAGATAGAGCCGATGCAAATCTAGTCTAGAACACCTGTGACTGGGGTCTTCTCCCTTCTTTTAAAATCCTGTGCGTGCGCACATGTGTACATGCCCATGTTTATGTTTTCTTGAAATATTTTCATAGAAGAAAACACACATTTGTTAAGTGTACTGCTGAATAAATTATCCCCAAATGAACACATCCATATAACCACTACCCTTCCCTCCCCCGCTGCCCCCACTCCCGCTGACCAAGCCTTCTTTGATTACACCACTGCTCATTTGTTGCCCACTCTTGGCAATTTTATAGCACTTCCAGTGTTTTTCAAACTTTTCTGATATTAAGAGTCACCTGAAGTACTTGTAAAATTATGAATTTCTGGACCCCATCCTGGGAGACAGGCTGGGGAATTGATATGGTTTATAAGTACCCCAGGTGATTTTGATCAACAAGGGAATTTGAGGACTAGCCAATGCCATAGAATTCAAGAGAAATAGATAAGAATGGTCCCAAGTTATGACTGCTCCAGTTAGGAACAATACCTATAGGACTGGTTACTTACTCAGTTCCACAAAATAGTCCCCTCCTGCCGCTCCCCTACCCTGCCCACACCTAGCCCCAAGAAGTTCAGAAGATACAGATCTAGAGACTTCACCTGTTAACCAACCAACTAGACAACTATTTATAACCTTGCTACTCAAAGTGTGGTCCCTGGGACAGCAGCGTCAGCACCACCTGGAAAGTTGCTAGAAATGCAGAAGCTCAGGCCCACCCCATACTTACCCAACCAGTGTCTGAAGTCTGTCAAGACCTCCAGGTGATTCCCATCCATATTAAAATTCCAGAAGCACTGCTTTATTATGTGTTTGTGGGGAATTTTACTAGATGATCTGGAGCACCCCAGCACCTAAGCAATGTACAAAAGCCATGACCTTTGGAACCAGACATACTTTAGTTTGAGTCCCTGCTATCTGACTGGCAGGAAAGTTAATTTCCATCTATATCATCAAAGATTATTGGTAAAATGGGGCCAATAATCCCTACGATATATGTCATGAGGATTAATGAAGTAACCTGAGTAAAGTACCTACTTCATAATCGGTGCTCACTCCTTCCTGGCAATTGCTTTTCACAGCAGAACATTTAACAAATGTGTGTTTTCTTCTATGAAAAGCACATAATAGGTGCTGAAAATGCTATTACGGCTGCTGGTCTTGAAGGAGGTGGTCTAGATAATAGCAATATTATTAACCTCAAGGATCTTACAATCTAGGAAGAGACAAAGTAAACACATAAAAAGTTGTAAGAAGATGAAAGATTATTAATACAGAAGGATCCTTCTCTGAGTTGTAGGTTCTAGGAGAGTTAGGATTCTAGGAATGTAAGCATTAAATACATTTCAGGGCAGAGTAACTAGCATACATAAGCCCTTAGTTTACACTAAGTATAGATTTAACATTATCTCATTCCATACACTCAACTATAAATGAGATAGATACTGTTAAATTACTTCTATTTTACAAATGGAGCAATTGAACCTCATGCAGTTAAGTGGTTTGTCCAAGGTCCCCTGAATATTAAGTGGTGGAGCCAAGATTTGAACCACTAACTCCAGAGCACAGACTTTGAATGTTGGTGATGCTTAATAATTTTCTTCAAGTGACTTAAGATTCTTCAAAAGTGAGAGAAACCACTATGGTTGGAGTGAGTTGGGGGACTTCACTCAGGAGACTACAGTTCATCCAGAGTGGGACAGACTGGGTAGAATTTAACAGAGAGGTATTCGAGGAGAACACATCCCTCTACTACTGGCAACATCTTGGATACACAACTATGTCATGACTCACAAAGTGTGTTCATAAACTTTCATTCAGGGCTACCAAGATGGAAAGCTGTATTGATGATCTTAATGTCAATAGGTTCCAATTTTGCAACTAAGATCAAGGTTGGTAGGATCTCTATTATGCGTATAAAAAAAAGAGAAGTTTAAGTGGCTTGCATAAGATAACAGGAATAGTACGTGATGACGCTGGAACTTGAACTCCGATCTTCAGAATCTAAGTCTAAGGCAATGTTTATTATTTACCCCTTTAGGAAGATATGAATGCTAGGGTAACCAACTGTCATGGTTTGCTCAGAATGGAAGATTTCCTCATGATGCAGGACTTACAGGAAAATCCTGGGTAAACCAGGAAGAGCTGGCAACTCTGACAGAGGCTTAAACCCAAAATCCATGCTTTCAGTGAGATACCCCCTTGAAACAAAGGGTTTATTGTGCTAAGGTAGAAGTGCTGCCATCATCACAAGAGAGTCAGTACTACACCCCGTGTCCACGACCTGCTCCCTTCCCTATTCAGTTCCCAACACCACGATGCCCACAGGACACAGGCCTTCCTTCTTTGAGCATTGGCTGCACTCCAAGTTTTTCTTTCTGTGCTTGCTTCTTCCCTCAGAATCTGGTGCTGTGTGTGTTGTGGATAGACCAGTGCTTCTCTACCTTTAGTGTGCATACAAATTGCTTGGGGATCTTGAGTGAGATTTTGATTCAGTAGGGCTGAGTTGAAGTCCGAGGTTGTATTTCCAACGTGCTCTCTGACATGAAGGTTATTGGCCCACGGATCACAGTTTGTAGAAGAAACATCCATTTTGAAAATGGGAACGGGAGCCCTCAGTCTTAAACAGCATTTGGATTGGTTGAATCCAAGTAAACAGTTGATTTCACTCTCCTCTGGGACCCTGCCCAGGTGTCTGATAAGAGCAAGCTCTGTCTCAAGCCATTTGGATTCAAATCCACCACTTGCTAATCAATCGGGTTACCTTAGGCAAGTTATTTAGTTTCTTTGAGCTTCAGGTCCCTCTCCTGTCAAGTCGGATTGTTATTCTCCTCACTGTCTTATTGTGAACAATAAAATAATGTCAACTGACAGAGCACATTCCCAAATAGACATTGTCTTTATTCTTCACAAAGAGACTGCTATTAGCATTCCTATTAAAAAATTTCCCTTGGTCAGAAGGATGAAATAAATTTTGAAAGTCTGCAGGGTCATGAGTTGAGAAAGCGGAAAATGTGACCCATTTCTCAGAGATATTTGCCTCAAAGCTCTGATGACCCAAAGTAATTAATCTTCAAATGGCAATATTTCTGGTTTCCGTCATGCATGTATTCAACAAGTGTTTACTCATGCACATACATGATGTGCAAACGCAGGAATGAACACAACAGGCAGGGTTCCTGCTTCCCCAGAGCTTGCCTTCTTAACAGGGCTTTGTAAAAGGCAGGGGGGAGGACTCAGAGAGGAAAAGGGCCCTCCAATCACAGTACAAAGGCTTCCTGACACCCCGAAATGACTCCTGGTTCTAATATTGGAGGTGCCCTTACATAAAGGCATTGCTCTTAGACTGTGTTATGGTCTAGCTACTGAATGTTCCTATACAACAGACTGGCCTTTCCTTTCACAATAGGTCATATGAAGGGTGAGGTGAATAGAGTATTTTAACAATAATGAGAAGGGGCCACTTCTAGAGAATGTGTTTCTTGGGAGCAAATTCTTTTCCCAACTCTGACTGTACAACACACATATACAGGATTGCTAGCTATGGTTGGACATGTTTCCAAGTGGGAAATCGCAGGGAAAACTACTTTACATGGTAGGTGGGGTAGACAAATGGAGGAACAGGTGAGGGACTGTAATGAGAACCCCTTGGCAGGGAGGTCGAGCTGCTTTGGTGCCTCCACCTCCCCTAGGAGTCATGAGTGTAAAAGCCTGAGGCCCACAAGGTCTTTACGGATGAGGATTGAGTGACCAGATTCACACATCACTGGCAGCGGCATAAACTAACATACAAAGGACTCATCCCGGCAGACAGGGAGGATCCATGTGAAGCTCTATGACCCACTGAAGCTTTGCACTCCCCGATAAAACTATTCCAGCTGGGTGCAATCCAGGCAAGACGCTAGTGTGTGTATGCATGTGTGTGCATGCATGTATGTAAATCCATATGCTAAAGAAAATGCTCTTGGTAGGCAGAGGAGCTCCATTTTTGCTGAACAGCTATCTCCCAGGAAGGAAGATCCAATAAATGTCAGAGCAGATTATAACTCCAGGAGGTCCAGAGAAATGAGGTAGGTAGCTGGCTTTTGCACGAGGGAATTTAGGAGATTATTAGAACATGTAATTAGAAGAGATTTTTGTTAAGCTTTTCCTGCCAGCTTTCCTATAGATAATGGTCGAACTGTGGGACCCTGCTCTGGACCTCAAGGGAAGCAGCAGCTTTTGCCTCTCCTGGGCATGACGCACCCTTCAAGTTAGTGGAATCTAAGTAAACAACTGATTTCACTAATCTTGGAGGCCTCCCTCTGGTGCCTAATAAGTACAGACTCCCTGTCAGCATCTGCCTCTTTCTCTGTGGCTCCTTTATGAAATGTGATGCTTGCTGTAGAGTTGGAAGGACAAAGGAACTGAGTAAGTGTGATTTATTATCCAGGATTGTTTTCAACCTTTTTCCAATTATACACATTTTTCTTTTGGCTTTGGCAGACCTGGGTTTATGAGGCTGTTCTTCTGGTCACTAATGGGCCAAAAAAAAAAAAAAAAAAAAAATGGGCCCCAAGTATTCCTTCACGGATGTATTAGTGGCCTTTAGTAATTTGTTTATGGCATTAGTTCTGTTGAATGCAGCTAATTAAATGAGAAAACTAATACTGACTCCTGCTTCCCCGCACTGTCTGCCTTCCAGCCCTCCACGTACACCGACCTAACATGGGATCATTTCAGCACAGTACCAGAAAGTTGTGACACCAACAGAGAGGGAAGCCCAGACGGAGTTGGAGTGTTCACTTCAGAATTTATTTGTTCTCACCTGTTGGGGAGATAATAACGGGGTTAGGGAAGACAGGACGACTGTACTTTAAAGCCCTGGGGCAAAAACGATGAGCTGGAGGACATGGGCCCTGCTTTATGGCCCTAGGTTGGATGCTGATTTGATGTGTGACCTTGAACAAGTCACTACTCTCTGCATTGCAGGTTCCTGATTTGTAAATGGTGGGTGAGGATACCCACCTCTTGTCTCTGGGCTCATTTCTTAATCCCACCCACATACCTGCGGGCATTCTCCAGGGTCAGGGTTTGTGTTCCATTCTTCCTATATCATCCCTTAGTGCTCTCACTCCTCATAGCTTTAGCTCTGGTATCTATGCAGGTGATCAAAAAATCACCAGCCTTGACTTCTCTCCCAAGTTCTAATCTTAAATAGCCTAAATGCTAATCGGACACTTTCTAGGTGAGTATTTTGCTTTACAAAATTTACTCTTCTCCTATCAAATGACTCACCCAGGCCACACTTCAGTCTTTAAATAAGGACTACACACACAGTATAAACAGGGTATAGACTCTGACTTTCAAATCTAGTACTTCTAACTGTGTGACTCATCTGCACCAAGCGTGAAATGATGATGGTCAGGCTGTTGTAAAGATTGGAGGTGGAATTTGGAAAAGTCTTGGCAGACTACCTGGTACAGCATAGATATTTCATAAATCATATCGCTCTTCTTATTCTTGGACTTTCCTTGGAATTTCTACCATGCCTTTACTCTCAGATTATCTTCTATGCCTATCATACATGTTTTTCAAACACAGAACAAAGAAGTACTTAAAAAGTGGACTGTGTAGAAACATTCTGGACTGGGAATCCTATTTTCTCAATGAGTTCCACTGTTCATTTGGAGATAATTTCTTTCAGAGATGAGAATAATTTTAGATTCTCCTAAAACTATAAGAATGCAGTAAAGTCTTTTTCCTCCCAGACTTTTGACAATTTCATCATAAAAAGTTAGTGTTAGCATTCAAAAATTCATCATTCACATAAAAATATACGTAAACTGAAAATACTGTGTCCAAATTGTGTAAAATTACGAGATATAGAAAGTTCCTTCTCCTCATTGGATTAGGTAATTTTCTTATTGATTTTGAGGTGCTTTAGCATTGGTGATTTTACAGCTAATCAAGGCACAGTTTACATCCAACTTTTCTTTAAAAGCTTTCTCAGGCCTTTTATAAAGTAATGGCCTCTCTTCACAGACCATATTTATACTTTTACCCACAAGATATAATGAAAACACACACACACACACACGCACATACACACACAAGACCCCCAAGGAGGAAGGTCAAGAAACCCAAAATGCAGAGGAAGGGGAATTGTCCTGGGAGCCCTGGTTCATTCACTCACATGTGGTCAGTAAAATGTCTAATTCTAGCCTGCCCTTCCTACAGCCAGCGCTGGGAACAAACGCAGTTTGTGCTATCTCTGCTACTGCTATTGTCATCATCGTCACCATTTTGTTGTGGTTTTAGGGCTTTTCTATTTGCAAAAACTCAGTGCTTTAGCATTGGCAGTAATGTGAGGGTGAACATATTTCTTTTGAAATAAGCTCTTTGTCGTGTATGCAATGTTTGTAATAGAAATATGTTTCTATTACAACAGTAATACAATATATTCAGTGTGTGTGTATATGTATATGTATATACGCTGAGATTATTGAGCTCATGAGAGATGGTGGTATCATAATCTTCAAAATATCTCTATGGGAGGCAGAGAAGATATAGATTATCTAATTTTTTACGGCTAGGAAAACTATGTAAGACTAGTTATATATTTTTTCTTCACAACAAAATGGACATTGTTAGGCCTCCTTAAGTGGTGCTTTGCCACTGATGTTAACCTGGGGGGTGGTAATAATTTTCTTACAGGTAAGAAATGCACTGAAACACACACACACATGCACACACACACAAACATATGCACACGTGCACGCAGACACACACAGATACTTGCACATATGTCCCTAACTTGGATATGATGAATTAAAGGAAGAATTGAGGGAATAAAAACTACCTTTAACTTGTGAAAGATACCTTGATTTTTTAAGAGATGAAAGAACTTTTAACACTGAAAAGTTCTAACTTTAGAAGGTCTTCTGATCTCTAGTGGGCGAGAAGCTGCTTGGCATACTGTAAACAGGCTAGAACCAGAGCATCCATGGTAGCAGATGACTTGTATTTACAGACTCCACCTTAGGGATTCTCTAATGACTAGACTAATTTTGATAATCTCTCTCTCTCTCTCTCTCTCTCTCTCTCTCTCTCTCAATCTCTCTCTCTCTTTCTCTTTCACACACACACAAAATGGAAATTGTAGTAGAAATTTGGAAATTTGTAGTAGAAATCTCCTGTTTCCCTGTCTTTCACATGGTTACCATTGCTAGTATATTCTTATATTCTGGAAGGAGATATTCAAAGAGGAACCTGATATTTTAAAAGTGATTCAAGCATTAAAAAAGTGATTGGGTTTGATGAACTTTAAGGCCCTTGCCTACCCTAAGATGCCATGATTCTATGACTTCAGCCACTTTTTTCTTCCTGTTGTGATGACAACATTCATGCTTCTGTATTCTAAAATGTTATTTCTTTTAGTACCATAGCAAGTAGCAAGTAGAGTATGCATCTGTGTGTGTGTGTGTGCGTTTGTAAAAATCATCCAGGAGAAAAATAACTGATTTTTACATTAGTTAGAAAATAACTGGTTAATAAATTATCTTGGATATGGGACACTGTGCAAACATAATCCTGTCAACACCACCCAAAAACCTATGTGTCTACTATGTGATGACCAGAATCAACATTTTCATTTTGCAATGAGAAAAATGAAAACTGGAGAGGTGGGAGTCAAAGGCCAGGGTTACATGAGGACCCAGGTCTCTGGCATTGGTGTTCCAAAATTTTCTCAGTAATCTCTTGTTTCTTCGCGTTGAACTATACTGGATTTGTGGACAAAGATAATTTAGGAGCAAAAATTCTAAATTGCATGGGATGGTCACCACGAATGCATGCGGGGACCCAGGACGAGATAGGTGTTCACCATAATGTGAAAGATACTAAGCCATCTTGAGTATAATTCAGTGTTATTTATCTTTTGTCCACAAGATGGTAGCGTACACTTTCCATTTAATGTAAAGCTGGCCTGTGATACTAATTTCCTGTAACCTAGAGAGCTGTCGGTGTTGAATCGAGGCCAGCCACTCTGGATATCGTTCAGTATTTTTTTATTGTGATGAATTGTTGATCTGGAGTATATTTAGTACTGCTATAGCAAGGTGGGGATTCAACCAAACTAAAGAAAACCCAGAAATGCATTGCATTCCAGCTTCTTGAAGGGAATTTGAGAAGTGGGAATACTTTGGACATCTGAAAACCACACACCAAGGATCAGATACTGACATTTTTCAAAAACACTACCTTAGTACATCATGCAAAAGACATTCGGGATGTCAAGTTCAATTAATCTTGGGTGAAATTTTGCGCAGTAACAAAGTTCCTTCCATGAAACTAGTTCAAGAGGACTATAGATGGTTTCCCCTCAGCTCCAGGGGGAAGGTTCGACCTTAGATGCTACGAGATTTCCATGAGCTAAATAAGAGGGCAGCATCAGCAAGTCGGCCTGCGCTTCCGTGCTGTGCCTCTCTCCCCCAGCTAGCTGTGTGCCAGAGGGGACAAGACGCAGATAGGAAAAACATCTGGCCCGTCTGCCTCCATGGAGCAGAGGGCCCTCTTTGAGGTTCGGGTCTCCAGGCTCACTTCATCTTTTTTTTGAACTCTTTTTAAAATGAGAAGCTCAAGTGGGATTTCCTTTCATTTTACTATATTATTTTCAAATTAAATTAGGTCTAATGCCCTGTATCAAAATCACAAAAGCAAGGCTCCAGGGTATTTAAGTGACTTCCCATTCTGTTGTCCAGAGCAGCTGTGCTCCCCACCTGGGAAGGGGAGAGAGAGACGAGCCAAGAGCAGAAGTTGAGAGGGGATGATGGCACAGGGGCAGGAGGGGAGGCCCTGCTGCCTCAACTCCATGGTCGCCTGTCCAAAGGGCTCCAGAACCAAGTCAAGGCTCCTCAGGCCTCCACAGTCTAGCCCCCTCCTAGCTACCCATTTTATATCCCCAACTCTCCGGCATGCATCCTCTGATCCAACCTTAGAGAGGTCACCTCCCCATTTGACGCTCACTGCCTTTATTATTGACTGGTAGACCACATCTTTCACTTTGTTTCTGGCTTCAGCAACTTCAGCCTCAGTCTGAAACCCATGGCTCCTACTTACTTTGGAGAGTTCACGTATCAAACTTTCTCTAAGAAGCAATGCAAACGATGGATGTGGTCATTTTTTTTTTTTTTTTAGGAGATAAAAGAGTATAGCATGATGATTAAGAGAGAGAAATAAAAGGATACTTTAAAACGTAGAAACAAACAACTTTTAGGTCTAGCCATGATTATGACTCGGGTAACTCTTCCGTTTTCCGTAAAAACTGGGTATCTCCTTTTCTGGGTCACGACCTTTCATCTCATGTCTGCTTACTTATATGGCAAATTCAATAAAACCAGATGGGTTTTCTGTCCCTCTCACCCCTGATACTCCTGACAGGGTGTTGTTTACTATAAATAACCTCTTAAATTATATGTGATGGACTAAATATTAGCAGGAGGGATTAGAAAAAATCCCTCACTCTGGAATCCCTGGAAGCCCCAGACCTGTTTCTATGGAGAACTGTAATGATCTGTTAATGCCAGAGTAATGTTGAGATGCTACAGAAACGTGTAAGGAGATGGAAATCGTAGAGACAGAGAGGAAGCAAGGAGGGAGAGAGACCAGAGGAAGAAGGGCTCCCAGTGACCACTGGTGACTCTATGAATAGACTGGAAGGAAACTCTCTGGTGTCACACCATGCTTTGGATTCTCTGTATTTTTGTGTTTGAATAATGGTTAAGATTGTTTTTCTTTTAGGAATGTACTCTAGCTGCTTGCCTTTCTGGATGGAATAGGGCAAAACAGAAGGTTATAGGAACACAGTTCCTCAGTTTGAGATCCAGTGTTCTGAAGAGCTCTTTAATGTTTTGAAGCACTGCTCGTCACTCATGATTGATCTATTGATCAATCTGTAACTATTTATCTATGTGCATTATACTATACTGTCTAATAACCTGTTCTTTTCACTTTATAACTTATCATAAAGCTTTTTCCAAATGGTGAAGTAATTTCTTTCTAAAATATGATCTTGAATAGCTGCATTATCTTCTATCACATGGAAGCACCAGCTTTTTTTTTTTTTGAACATCTGCTCATATTTGGGCATCATTTGACCAAAGCTGTCTGAAGATGGAGTGACTGACCTCCAGGACATTGTCATCTCTGTGCCCATGGAGAAGGGAGAATGTAGGCTGGACTGCTCCTGTTGAGGATGAGTGACTAGGCCACAGCTTCAGACTCCGAGAGTCTGAGATTCCAGCTGACTGAATGGGTTTCCAGTCGTCCAGGCCAGAGCACTGCAGGAGGAAAAAGGCAGACAAGTAACCCGGCCTTGAGCTGTTGTCCAGCCTTCTAAAATTGTGGATTCATTCCCACTGGAAAGGCAGCATCCTGATTTTATACTCAAAAGAACATGTGCTTGGCCCCAGAGTCACCTATGGAGACAAGTATCAATTGACCTAGGTTCACCCGAAGATTTATGTGTGGGAAAGTGGTACTGCCTGGGGCCCACACATAAGATTTACAGACATTCTGCTCATAATGTCATTCCTTTGTGTGGTGGAAATGAAGAAAACGTTCTGTTCTTAATTAAGAGTCTAGGTGGAGTCCCCCGGGAAGAGACATGGCCCAAAGTGAGCCCACAGATCTGGGAGATGGGCCGGTGCCTGGACAGGATCACTTGAGAGCATACTTGTACGGCTCTCTGTGCTACTTGGAAGGTGGAGAGGATAGTAAATCCTATTCCTATTACAATTAGATGCCCACATTTCCTCTTTCATCCCACATTTGTCTTTTTCAATAAAAAAGAAGTTTTCTGCCTTAGGGCTTGAGATGAGGCAGGCAAGTAGGAAATCAATAGACTCCCATTGACTGTACCCCCTGCACCCACACACTGTGCCAAAGTGATGAGGAGAAGTAACACAGAAAAGTGCAGGTGGGCTCAAGGGGCTATTTGCCTCGCCCAGGAATAGGAAGGGCTGGGTTCAAGTACGAGAATGATGAGCCAGAATGTGTCTCCTGCTGCCACCTCCGTCTTTCAAATCCAAGCTCCAATTCAAACCAACATTTACTAAGCACCATTTCTATGTCAGGAACTGTACTAAGAAGTGGTGATCAGAAGATAAATTCTTTTATTTGTTCATTCTACAAATATTTATTGACAGCCTGCAATATGCCATTCCTGATGATGGGCCTTGGGAAAACAACAGTGAAACAAACAGAGGAAATCTGCTTTCCTGAGCCTTCAGTCCAGCAGGCATACAGTTACCAAATCCAAAATAACTGAGCATTTTAAGAAATTATGTCATCGTACCACTCTCTTCCTCACCCACGTTCTGACTCACCTGCGAGCAAAACACTGGTGGCAGAAACCAAAACGCCAGCTTTATGACTGGTAAAACTGCTTGGAGCATGTGGCTTACTTAACCAAGGGGGCTTTCTAACATGCCCCTGAACTGAATTTTCTGCATAAAACTGCAGGCCTCCTTCACAGGGGACTAGTTTAGTGATCTGACTTAGAGTCCCTGCAGGAAGACAGGGCCAAACATCATCCAGATCCTCTGCCAACAGCGCCCAGTGCCAAGCAATCTGGGACCACCTTCACCTTCTACTGGACCAGCAGCCAGCTCAGGATGGCTCTGACCACCCAGCTGCTCCACACCCCTGGCTAAGCTCAGTTGGTTCAGAGAACAAAAAGCTGGGTTGGGAGAAGAGACCGAGATTGTTACTCTAGTAGAGATCCCGCCACATAAATTCAAAAGTGGGAGGGCTAAGAATACTCCTATAATCACAATGCGTGCTTCAGAAAGGGAAGCCCAGGGGATTGTAGGAGAGTACAACACAGGAGCCTAACTTATTCCTGGAGCAGGGTGTGTGAGCAAGGCATGGTTCCTGTTCTCAGGTGATTTGCAGGTTCACTAACAGAGAGAGGGAGTCATCATAAAACGATGAGGATAAATTCTGTGCTAGTTAACATAAGTTAGGTCCAAAAAGAGTATGGGAGGAGCAGCAGTGGGTGTTTGGCCACCATTACTCCCCGTTCTGTTAAGTACACCTCTTAACTCTGTTCTCTGGAGTATTAAGAGCCAATGTCATGCAGAGATGCGCTCTCGCTCTCTACTATTTCAACATAAGAATAAAGCAGTTATAAAGTGAAGATTTCAATCTTATTAGGGACAAATCCCAAATCTAGGTGTTTGGGGGCTTTTGTTTGCTTTTTTTGGTTTGTTTTATATTTTGTTGTTAGATCTGTTGGTTGTTTAACACATTGACTGCCACAGTAGAAAAAAAGAATTGTTCCCAGGGTGTTTTATTAAAATAAAACAATCCTTTCTAATTTGTTATTTTTTATTGTTTTCTGTGTGTGAGTTATAGGCAATGCAATCCATGTTTTTAGAATTAAATTGCCAATATTAATTGTAACAATAAGAACATAAACAAGTTAAGATTTTCACTAATCAGCTGCAGGGTTTTGCTTCATGAGGTCCTGGGCTCAAAACTAACTCGAGTTAAATACCAGTCACATGGCAGTCAATGTGTTAAGAAACTACCCAATCAGCTGAGCTTTATAGCATCACATAAGCAAAACCTGAAATCAACCCAAAAGTACTGCACATCTCAAAATACTTTTTAAAAGCCGCTTTTTATCATAAAATTAGTGCATATTCGTTAAATATTGTAGAAAATGCAGAAAAGTGCCACCATCCAACATCAGCCATGGTCATCACTTTGATGTACTACTTCCTTTCCTTTACTTTCTCCCCCTCTGCATGGTATATTTATTTTGTTTCCTTAGTGGTTTTGTTTTGTATGCATAACCAACTCTCAATTATCTGCAACGTATTAACTAATTTGCAAATTGACTATCATTAAGTGAAAGGCAAATAATCTGTGAGAAAATATTAAAGCTGTCACAAGTCAGTAAAAACCTTTATTCAACAGATATTTATCGAGTGCCTGTTATGTGCCAAACGCTCTTCTATGGGCTGAAGAATCAGTGATGAACAAGAAGACAAGATTCCCTGTTCCTACTTAGCTTATGTTTATCACCTCTGCATTAGAAGGCATCTATCCTTTGGAGTTGCAGAGCGACCAGCAGGAGCACAGAATTAACTCCAACAGGAGGATTTCCCTCCTCCGCTCTCACCTGCCAGGAGAGGAGCTACTCTTTTTTTTTTTTTTTTATTAAACTTTTGTGTGCTTAATCTTTTCCTTTTTTTTTTATTTTTTATTTTTTATTTTTTTATTGGGGGAAAACTACAAAGCATTTACAGTACAATGTTTACAGTCACAATTTGTAGTGAGCTGATTTCCCCAAATATATTACCACTCAAGTTGACTTATCTTGTTACATTCAAAAACCTACTCTGTCAAAGTAGTCCA
>CAUYRT010066381.1:0-43730 GCA_963574885.1 Lepilemur ruficaudatus
ACAGAGTAGATTTTTAAATGTAACAAGATAAGTCAACTTGTGTGGTAATATATTTTGGGAAATCAGCTCACTATAAATTGTGACTGTAAACATTATACTGTAAATGCTTTGTAGTTTTTCCCCCAATAAAAAAGAAAAAAATAATAAATAAATAAATAAATAAATAAAAAAGAATGCTTATGAAAATATTAATTACTTGCAAAGGCAGCTCTACGTTTAAGGTGTTCCCAGGTTTTCTTAAGCAGGTTCTGGCTAACTGATACCTTGCCCCTCCACAGAGGTGGCCCTTAAATCACATGACCCTGCTTACCACAGATGATTGGATAAAGAGTGGAGGTTTGATGCAAGCTTGGCCAATCAGATTTTCTCAAAGCAGCCTTGTCATCAAAGTAGCCTCTCAAAGACAGAGATACTGAGTCAATTAGCTCTGAGAGGCCAATCAGGAAGGAGATGTAGACTGAGGGCTGCCATTTTGGGTCAACCAAGAAGAACCACATGCGTGGGGATGATCCAAGGAGTCAGGGTGCAGAGAGAGCAGAAAAAAGCAGTTTGGCAGCAACAATGAAGGGGAGAGAGATGGCAGAGCATCCTAACCGGGACCACCTGTCCTTACTGTATTTAGGAGCCAAGAAATAGACTTTTATTCTAACCAGAAATTCTGCATCACTTGCACTCGCGCGAGTCGACCGTGCCCTGCGCTCCAGCAGTCCCACTGGCTAGGAGCACTGGACATCCCAGGCGACGCTTCAGGTGATGGAGCGCAGATACCCAGTGGCCTCTCATCTGCTCATCTTTCTCAACGCTAGAGATTTCCCCCAGGCGTCTCTCACTCTCTTTGCTTGCTCTGCCTTCTTTTCTTCTTTCTTCCTAATTTTCCAGCTGTTAACGAGCAGCCTCTGGAGAAGCTTCGGTGACACACTGCCAGCTCTCTTCTAAGAAGAAGCCCAAGTCCTCATGATGGGACTTTCTAATTCTTACTGCACTCATGCTTTACTTATAACTGACAGAATTCTCAAGTTCAAAGGAACTTTGTATTAAAAGACCGTATGGCCCAAATCTATAAGATAATCCTGATGTCAAATATTCTGGTCGATTTGCAAGCGATCTATTCTCGTTTTTGTTTCAGAAAATGTTCCCCTTCCTTCTGCTGGGGATCAAAGAGTAAGTGTGGACCCAGCAGCTAATCTGAAGGAGCTTACCCTAGTGGAAGGTTAAACAGATACATGGTAGCCAGGATTCTTGGAGCTGCAAATGATAGAAACCCAGCTGCACCAAGCTGGACAAAGGGAGGAACCCATCGCTCACGCATTCAAAGGGTGGATTGAAGAATCAAACTGACAGGAGGACAAGGACTCACTGGGGAATCAGGACCAACTGGACTCTCCATCTGGACTGTCCCTCTGCCTGCACCAGTGAGGTTTCGTTATTTATCAATAAGGTGGAAGGATAGTTGGGGTAAAGATTATATTTTAAATACCTCAGGGAAGTACCAAGAGGGATGCAAGGTAGGGGCTCAATACGTTTTCCTATTTCCCCTCACAGATGCCCCACGGTGCTTGTGAAGCACTGAGCAGTGACATGCTGTACAATTTCATACTTGACATGTTCTAGGTGGGGTGAAATGGAAAACGGAAGACTGAGGAAAAAGGGGGAAACAGAGATAAGAGAATTTTTGAGGGACTGGAGAGAATCTTTCTGGCATCTTCTAGTCCAACAGAGATGTTCTCTCCTCATAAACCCAAAGAGGTCTATGCAACCTGTTCCCTTCCAGGGACAGTTACAGGAAATTATCTTGAACAAAGTGTATTCAAAAAGGACACCATACCTCCTAAATTTTTAACAGTTGCACGACAGGTAAAATATTAAGATGGAACACCTAGAGCTAGAAACACAGAGGTGTATTTATAATGCCAACGGATCTGAGTGAGAAGGTGCCTGTAGATTTGAGAATGCATTTGAAATCACTCGGAGAGACTGAGAACTCTCTGGAATTAGCACATAAAAAGTAAGCAAGCATTCTGAAATCAAGTGGCTTCGATTGACGCTGATGAGCAGACTAGAAGAACTCAAAGAGACAAAAGAGGGTACAAAGGGACCCAGAACAAAATTGCCCTCACCATTCCTAGCGGAGGATTCACCAATACCCTGGTGTAAAGAGAGACGAAGGAAACAATGTGAAATAATGAAAAAGATGTCTTTCAAAAATGTCAAAGGTGCTACTTAGAATATTTAAAAAACAACTGAAATGTCTAAGTAAAAAGAGCAAATCATAAATTACAAAATACAGAATTACACACATGCAGAAAGCTACGCGAAGGGAGCAGCTAGAATGTTAACATTGATGCGTGGTGGCACTATGGGCGACTTGTTCCCACCACACTTCATTCCTGTAATGGACATGCATTACTCTTCATTAAAACCAATTTTAGAAAAAAAATTGTAAATGACTTCTGTTATTGCTAAGAGAGGTACCTGCAAGGTCAGACGGAAGCACGAAGGAAGTGCCCGGAGCATGAATCAGCTGGTGCTACCCTCGCAGCATAACTAACACTTCCTGGGTGTTCCGGTGGCCACCTCCCCGCAGAGGACTTAACATAGAGCCGCAGGGCAATTGATCTTCACAGCAACCCCAGAGGGCGACACTGTGACTCCCCCTATGCTACACACAGGTGAAAGAGGCACAAAAAATGCAGTGATGTCATGGGGCCTCTCACCAGGCAGAGGCACAGCCAGGAGGTGGACTGAGTGTGTCTGACTCTAGAGCGCCTCCTCCAGACCTCGGGTGCAGCGAGTCACGCCAACAAAGCCCTTCCTTTCAGACAAGACGTCCCATTAAAACTACCACCGAAATCACTCACTTAGTTCGCATAAGGGTCCTGGGGTGTGGGGAGGAAACCAAGGCTCAAAGAATCAGGCAGCTGGACCTTGGTCACGCCACTGGTGGGGATGGGGCACCGATGCAGCTGTCGTC
Source organism: Lepilemur ruficaudatus (assembly GCA_963574885.1). Classification (NCBI taxonomy): domain Eukaryota; kingdom Metazoa; phylum Chordata; class Mammalia; order Primates; family Lepilemuridae; genus Lepilemur; species Lepilemur ruficaudatus. The sequence continues at coordinate 2,972 of CAUYRT010066381.1, forward strand.
ATGCCCCTCGTCCTCAGCAGAACTGGGACTCCCACTCGGCCCTTCCCACCTTGGGCCAGGGTTTTTCCCAGGAAGTCCGATAGCAAATTCAACAGCTATTTGTCAAGTATTCCCAGGGACCAATCACCAGGGACAAAGACAGAGAAAATATCCCTCTTTCAAGGAACACAAATTCTACTGGGACATGGCATACACACAATCACGTGGCAGCATGACACAGACCACGATGATGGCAGGTATAAGATTTATGAATCTTCCATGGAAGACCCTGGAGGGTGCCCTAGCGGCCCAGGCAATAAGGAACGAGGCACGTTAGTCTCTGTTGCAGGCTCGCAAACGAATCTTGACTCTCCTGTTGAGTTGAAGCCAGTGCCCTGGGAGTCTGCAACCAGGGTACAGGGAGAGATTCAGCTTAACATGGAAGCCAGAGGAGCATCCTACCTTGCTTCTCCTCTGGTCCTCCCCTGTCATCCAGCTAGCATTCTGCTCATCTGCACTGCGTTGACCAGTAAGTGCATTTTAGGCTGCATGTATGTACATGTATGACGCTACGCAGAGGCACAAGTGCTAGAGCCAGCCTTCCTGCTGCGTTCAGACTCCTGGGTCCCGACCTCGCAGCCTCGGAAGGGCCAACTGCAGCCACTGCTCGGTGGCACTGAGTCAGATCTACCCAGAGCCCACAGTGGGCTGATGCACGTGGACAGAGAGGAAAGAGTGAGGAGAAGGGGAGCTGATTCCAATTCTGTTAGTAACTGGGTTCTCTCCCCTCCCTGTGTCTTTTACCTCCGTCTCCAAAATCAATGGTCTCGAATATTAGACTCACTCAATTTTGTAACTGGAGTTAGCCTGGGGGCTGGCTGCCTCCAACACTGAACACGAGAGAAAACTAAAGAATAAAGGAGTTAAGCAGCGTGCTTACGATCACACAGCCAGCTAGAGGGGCCCTTGTCATTCCTTCTAAATGGAAGCTGTTCAGGGTAAACATTCCCACCCTGAGGATTACTTCCCGGAGCAGAAGCAGAAACTGGGTAAAGGAGGAGCCACCTCACCTCCTGCAGCTCGGGAAGGCCTCTCACCTGAGAGGTGAAGGCAGTATCCCTCCCCTCCTCTTCCCTGCCCTCGCCCTTGTGACTGGACGAGGGAGCCCTCTCTCCCGCACATCTCTCAAGTGTCCTGGCTGCTGGAGCAGACCCCAGTGAGGAGATGCAGATTTCTGGCTGGAAGAATTAAGGGCAGATTGTTCGGCCTGCAAAGCCAGAAGTGATCCTGCCAATCAGACCTCAGGGCCCCAGGGCTCTTGTCCCAGCGTTGTCATCTGCTCTATGGAACTGAACAGTGAGAGCCTCAGTTTCCTTTCCAGTAAAATGGGGGCACTGTTTGCCTTATTCACCTTAGAGAGCAGGCTGTCAAAGGAAAACTTATTTTGACACTTGATAAAAAAGATCAGGAAGACCTTATTCAAGGCTACTGCCGTAGGAGTCAACTCTGTTACAGTGACGGAAACAGAGAGCCCAACTTTGCGTCTAGCAGGGACAGGGGGATTTATAGCCAAGGAGCAGGGTGAGGGGATCGGTGGGTAGAAAATTACTAGGAAGAATATGAAGGTCAGGGGATTCTTGCCAAAGGCAGGCCAAGAACTTATACCTCAAAGGTGGGGGATAGGACCTTGATCAGATAGCAATGGCGAGAGTCTTGCCAAGATTGGGCTGGGCAGCCAAAGACAGGACGGGGCCAAGCCCAAGGCCTGGCCATACAGAGCGTTCAGCAGGGCCACCAGAACCAAAGAGGACACTCACGCTAACATGCGTGCGAGGAGACTGCAAAGAATGACTCACGTGAGTTTGTTATGTGTCTATCGCTTATGATAATTTGCTGTGAGAATTATTTAGAAATAATCGGTGTTCAGTAGTTGGTATTTCAAGTCTAATCAAACCAAACGCACAATATTCAGGTCCTGGAAAGTCCGAGGGACAAAGGGTTTCTCAAGCCAACAACGTCATGACCATCTGGCTAACTGCTTTTCACCATCACCAAAGCTAACAGCCAAGTAGTCGGAGGACCAGGGGGGCCGGTCCTGTCCAGATGTCTGAGCGACGGCCCAGCAGTCACTGTTGGGATGGCTCCCGCTCACAGCCGGGGAGGCGGTGCGGAGCTCGGCCCACAGAGCGCTGTGCGACTCCATCCTGGCAGCCCGAGGAAAACAAAAGTGGAAATAGCTCAGAGGAAGTTTCTCATCGTGAATCACATCTTCCAAATCATGCTGACGACTGCTGTTTAACAGTTGCTGGGATTTTAGGAGGTGTTTGGAAATCATTTCACAGATATGAGAACATCACTAAGAAAACAGGTCACCTGGGCCAGATGGGCAGTGTCCCCTGCAATGCTACATTTAAATGCACTTTTAGGGCCAAGCACAGTGGCTCACACCTGTAACCCCAGCACTTTGGAAGGCTAAGGCAGGAGGATCACTTAAGGCCACGAGTGTGAGACCAGCCTGGGCAACATAGAAACACCCTGTCTCTGCAAGAAAAAAGAAAAATTAGCAGGGTATGGTGGCATGTGTCCGTAGTCCTAGCTACTTGGGAGGCTGAGGAGGGAGGATCACTTGAGCCCAGGAGTTCAAGGCTGCAGTGAGCTATGATCATGTCACTGCACTCTAGCCGGGGCAACAGAGTGAGATCTCATCTCAAAAAAAAAAAAAAAAAGAAAGAAAGAAAGAAAGAAAAAATGCATGTTTACCTATCCAGGAAGCTTTCGTGTGCACCCAGAAACATAGGAGCAGATGAACTTAGAATGTCCAGAATGCAAGACCCAGAGAAGCAAACTCAATCTGACCTAGGGCAGACCTTGGTTGGGGTAGGTACGAGGGTTCTGCCTGTGCCAACGGGGCCATCAGTCCAACACAACACAGCACAGACCACATGGTGTGAACCAGCTGAGCCCTAGGCCCTTCTTCCAGCTGGCACATCGGGTACAGACCTGCCCAATGAGCCGTGTGCTTTCTTCACCCTGTGGCTTCTATCTTTAGACTCTTCGAACACGGACACCTGGTAGAAACAGAACTGTCTTCTGTTCATCATCATCAGGGAATTGAAAATTACTAGAGACTTTGGATGCACTAACACCCCATTCCAGACCACCGTTACAAAACCAGGAGGTAAACAGTGAGGTTTAATCCTAAAAGAAGCCTTTCCTGATTCCCCAGACTCAACGCGAACTTTCCCCACCTCGAGCCTCTGATGTCACGTTCTGCGAGTCCTCCTCTGAGCACAGGTCATTTGTTTTGTCCTGTGGCTGTCCCTGTGTTTGTCCCTGCCATATTCTCCCTCTGCTTCTTGAGGACCCACTGAGATCATGCAGTTTCACCAAGACACAGGATCTACCGACCCTGGTCGCAGCCCCGCAATCCTGGATCGCGTTCCCTGCAATCCTGGATCGCGTTCCCAGGCAGACACGGCCAGTGGGCCAGGCCTGGCGCTGGAAATACGTCCACCTGCTGTGGCTCGGAGTCCAGAGGAGGGGAAGCCTCCTCCTTACCTTGGCCTCTCCCCTGGGTGCTGAAGGACACGGTTTCAACGCTGTTAACTCGCCTGCCTTTGCCTTGGGTTCTCACCTGCATTCACATAAAATAAGCAGCCAAATTCTCTCCCCGAAAGCAAATGGCAATACTCTAATCCCAGTGTCCCAGTTTTTCTGAGAAGGGAGAATGTGAACAGCTCTTGAGGGGCCACCCAGGCACTGCTCTCTCCAGAGGGTGTGGGCTGCGGCCACGGCTGGCGGCTCCAACAAGTCAGTGCGGCCAACTTTGGGGAGACGCCCCCCAGATCCCACTCGGGAGCCATCTGTTCCCACGCAGTTGCGGTCCCGCCACAGATTCGGATGTGGACAGTGCGGCTCTCGTTCATCCTTTGGGGTAGAGCCAGAGGTATCCAGGCAAAGCCTCACGGTGCCTGAGGCTCTGCCCACCTCACTCCTGGAGGATGAGGGACTTGGGGAAGCCCCAGGCCAAAGAATGGGCAGGAATTCCCACTGGGAAATGCTTTTCTTTTTCTGAATGTGAAATATCCAAAAGAGAAACTGTGATCCTCCCCTAAAAGGTATTGGTGAAATACTGACATGACCTGTTGAAAGGCGGATGCTCTGACTCTGGATTTCCTGGTCTAGTAGAATCAGAGCAGCCTGGAGGGTAAGGACGGGGGCAAAGGAGGCCTGTGCTTTCTGGAACAGTTTTGAGCACTGAAGATTTGATTCAATTAACCTGCTGAGTCTGATAAAAGGAAACCCTCTTCCAAAAGAGTTAATGCAAGTGTTTGCGTGAAGGGGAAAAAAAATACATCACTCAGGAACCAGGCAATAAGCAAAAATGTGATAAGAAGACATAAAGATCCCCATAGCATAACCAGCCAGCTGCGATGGCTTTACTGCCACAGTAACAAGAATCAATCCCCAGGCCCCCACTCCCGGGTCAGCAGCATCCTCCAAATTCCGACTGACAAGGCCCAAGTGCTGTCCCGAGAGGCAGTGTCGGGCGCCTGAGGACCCAAGTCCACCATCTGGCTGTCCTTCCTAGTCAGAGGCGACCTGGTTCCAGTGGTTTAGCAAAGCAGAGCGCAGAGCGGCCAGCCCTGACGCCAGAAATGGGGAGCTGCTGAGACCAGGCACAGAGTCCAACAGGCAGGGACACAAAGCGGAAGCAGGATCGGGCTTGGAAACTGTTAGGTTTGTTCCCGGTGGGAACCTGAAAAGTATCTATAGGACGAAACGTGGTTAATGGAAAACTTAGGTTTGTAAAACAATAGCCCCGGGAGTCTGGAGAGTCCCCAGAGGTTGTAAAATCTAACGGACAGCTGCAGACAGTATTCCTATCACCCAGATAAGGACGAAACTACCCCCCGTCCCTGATCTCTGCAGGATGAGGCAGACGCACGGGGCCCAGAAATTGGTTGTTTAAAAAATTTTATTGCAGCGGCCATTCTGGCCCAGGTCCTCACTCCCCCAAAGAAACCCTCTATAAAACCCAAGGCTTTCCACTCCCTCAGGGTGGATGCTCTTTGGCCTCCGCCCATCTGCACCCAGATGCTCAAAATAAACAGCATTTTACACGAGGCTTTGTGTGTGTGTCTCTCTCGGCTCCGGGCCTAACAGAAACTAGAACCTCCGCGCCGCTGCGAGGGCAGAGCAGCCTCGGAGCTGACGAGCAGGGCCGCTATACCTGCTGGGGCGTAATTCAGTTACTGCAGGATCTGTCCAGAAGCCCTGCTCCACCCCACCCATCCTCACACCTGCTCCCTCTGATCTTAAAGACACCCAGTGCCACACCAGGACCTGCAGGGGTCACAAGGGCAGGAGGTGGCACCAGGACCACTCTGAGGAGGAGGAGGGAAGCACAGCCAATCCAGACTCCCAGTGACCCAAGCTGCCAGGCCACTCTTTCTTCCTGCCCCCAAGGGACAACTGACAATGTGGCATCTGGTGGCTAGAGGCCAGGGATGCAGGGACTATCCCAGGACACAGCAGCCCCCAACGCAAAGAATTTCCAGGCCCAGATGTCAACAGTGCTGAGCCTGGGAAAGCTGCCTAGGACCAACCAGTAGGTCGTTAAACGTTTCAAATGCAAAATGGTGCTGCACTTCCCTGGGGTTGGCTCCTTGCTGGAAGTCTCCACCTTCCTAGAGTTTCTTCTTAGAATTTTGGATCTACAGGAAATCTGTGCAAACATCCCTTTCTCAATCACACCATGAGCAAAGTGGTCTGAAATCCACAGGGTCTCCAGACCCAGCCACTGCCTCTGTTTGACACACCAGGCTGTTTCTGCGGGCTTGTTCCTTTGCAGGGAAAAAGACAGCCCAACGAAAACCAATTTAGGAGAAGTGAATTGTTCCCTCCTCCTGTAGGGGGAATGGGAAAGCTGCTGTTTGACTGAACAGGGTCATTATGCTTTGAAAGATACCTTCCCCTTTGTCTGATCCAAACCAGCCATTTTTCATGTAAAATATAAGCTAAGGGGGAAATTACATTTCTACTCTTTTATAATACAGATTAGAGAGATGAAGAAAAATCTGCCATGAACAATAGAAAAAACCATTATTCAAATGAAGAGCAGCCCGCAGGAGGCCAGCGTGCTTGGGATGCAGTCCTGACAGCTGCCTGGGCCCAGAAGCAGCGCTCCTAGTAACAATCACCTGCAAAGCTTTAAAAAAAACTCCCAAAGCTCAGGCCACACCCCAGAGCAAGCATACCAGAACCTCTAAGACAATGAATAGCTCACAGGCCCCACCCCCTGAGTTTCCGATTTGTAGGTAGAGGTGGAGCCTAATAATTTGCATTTCTAAAAGCTCCCAGGTGCCTGTGGTGCTGCCAGTCTGGGAACCACACTTTGAGATATGTTGCTTGGGGAGAGACCCAGGAGTTTCCTGCTCAGGGGCTGCCATCACCCAGGGAGGCAAGGAGGAGAAACAGAGTCACGTGGGTGCTTTGTGCCTCTCTGTTTTATGTAATCAAAGCCATCCTAACAACGACAATCCTTAATGAGCAGAGTATGGAAAGGAAAAAACAGTATTTGTGGAGTGGACAGACCTGGCAGACACCGCTGTCACCAAGCATGAAGGTTATGTTGCAGTAATGCGTTGTGCTGATATCGTGTGTCCCTAACATCATGTGACAAGAAGGCCACATCAACTCTATGGCAGTCGTCTTCCAAGCCCATAGGGTGTGAACTAAAATAAACTCTTAAGGCCCCAGCTGACTGAATGGACCCCCTCTTGGCCAACGGGACACCAGAAATGCCTTAAACCTGAGTTGCTGGCCATGAGTAGGAAGGTCAGACATGCCTTTGGTGCCCCCTCCCTTCTTGGAGATGTCCTTTGTAACTCATTGACAGGCCTAAGGCCATGCAACACAAAGCTTAAACCACACCTGCAGTTCTTGAATTTACCTAACAGATTTCATGAGTCAGAGCGTATGTCCAGTGGCTGGTCTCTAATTAACAGACTTCCTTATCTTAAAACATTCCAAGCCTTTAGACAAAGCTTCATTTCTTTAATTACAAATCAAAGAATCTTTAAACCCACCTATAACCTATAGTCCCCTGCTTCAAAATGTCCCTCCTTTTCAGGCCACACCAACGTGTGCCTTTCGTGTATTGGTTTATGACTTTACATGCAATTCCTGTCTCCCTGAAATGCATAAAACCAAACTATAACCCAACCACAGCAAGTCCACTTGCTCAAGGATTCTTGTGCATGGGTCTGGGCCATGGTTCTCATACTTGGCTCAGAATAAACTTCTTTAAATTATTTTACAGTGTTTGGGCCCTTTTCTGTTGACAGGCTCATGCTTGAATTTTAGTAGTAAGATACTTACTAGGAAAGATGATTACTGATCCATGACTCTGATAATATTGAGGAGACATTAGTTTGTAACTAATACGTAATGCAAACAGGCTGTAATACTGACCAGCTACACCTGTTGAACCTCAGTTTAGCCAGCTACAAAATCGGGGGCTGACACAAGACATCTTGGAAGGTCCTTTCCACTCCCATGTTCGAGTTAGTGGCATACTGGGATTTCTGAATGATCAGCCTTTTTGGGAAGTGAGCCACACTTGTTTTAGACACATTGAAAAATTCAAAGGAACAGCAATAGTTATATTTAAGTGACATTACTGATGATTTAAGTTTCTTCTCTACCCTCTCAAATTATTTTGCAAATTTTGGAAACAGGAATATGTAGTACTTTTATAAATCAGAAAAATTTAATTAAAACAAACACACATACAAAGACAGCAACATCAGTGTTCCAAATACACAGAAAACAAATCACATGTGAGAATGCCACAGATGATTTGGGACTGTTAACGAAATTCTTCCCTGAGTGATATCACAAATTCATAAAATGTGTAAATATAAATGCTTGAAGGCTCAACCCAATGATAAAAGAAATGAGTTTATTCCGTTTTCTACAACACACAATTGGTTTTTCTCTTGGCTTAAAGTCTAAGATTATATTATTTTAAATCTATCCCCCCAGCACTTTTGCCAGGCTGTAGATGTGACCAAAAGTTAAAACACACAACACTACAATTTGAATACAGTGTCTTGGAGTGAAATTAACATTCGACAGAGACTTCTACACCTGGCCATGCCAGAGTAACTTGTGTCCGATTTACCTTCTCACTGCAAACAGCTGTTATGGGCTCACCGTTTGTGTTCTCCCCAAAACTCATGTGTTGAAGCCCTGACCCCCGATGTGATGATCTTTGGAGAGGGGGCCTTTGGGAGGTGACCGGGCTTAGATGGAGCCATGAGGGCGGGGCCCCTGTGATGGGGTTAGTGCTCTTACGAAAACAGACTCCGGAGAGCTTGCTCCACACACCTCACACAGAGAGGAGGTCACATGAGCACACAGCAACACGGTGGCCACCTACAAGCCAAAAGAGGCTGCACAATGAAACCACCTTGCTGACATCTTGGTCTTGGACTTCCAGCCTCCAGAATGGCAAGAAATACACTTTCAGGATTTAAGCCATATAGTCTATGGTATTTGGTGACAGCAGCTTAGCTACAGACTAAGGTAACAGCTATCTCTGAAACCGAACAAAACACACGTGGCAACTGTTTTGAGGCATCGGGTGACAGGTGGTACAGAATCTACAATGACACAGAGAATAATTGTCCTTAGCAAATACGCAGGGAGAATTTGGGGCTAAAGGGGAATGATGTCTCCAACTTACTTTCACATGGCTCAGGAAAAAATTGTAAATAGATAATGATAAATCAAATGAGGACAAAATGTAAATAACCGGTGGCCTGGATAAAAGAGTATTAGACATTGTGTGCAATTTTTTTCAACTTTTCTCTAAGTCTGGAATTACATCAGACTAAAGAGTTACAAAAGGACTTGTCATCGCTGGAAGGAACAGGAGCTTCCCTCAAAATCGTGGTTCAGCTGCCAGTCTCCTCCCCTTGCCCACCTCCTGCATGAACACGGCACTCCGCACACGGCCATGCGCTCAGGAGTGAAATACTCACAGGACACAATACACCCAGCCAACAAGCCCAGGCCGCATGCTAACATTTCTTTCGAAACCCTGCACGGTGACCCATGGGCGAGAGCATCTCCCTTCCTGATCTCCCATAACATCAGCTGTCCATACTCTGGGCACTTGAACTGCGACATAATGAGATACTGGGTGTGAAAAATCTCTGCAAACTGAAAGGTGGTCTGTGTGTGTGCAGTAACAGCAGTATCATCTACTGACCGCGTACGATAATAAACACATACAATAACGCAACATATGGCCCTTCTCAGACTGCGAGCTTCCTGAAATCAGGGGAAGTGTCTTCATTTTTGAATCTACGCCAATCCCACCACAGCAGCCAGCATGCACGAGGGACCCAGCGTGGCATGGGGCAGAGTGGTCCGAGTCAGGAGACTTGCGGTTTACTGGCCAAAGCTTCTCCATGTGACCTTGACCTTCTTACTTTACCTCCCTGGACTCCACGTCACTTCCATCTTCTGTACACCTGGAAGCCAATAGCCACCTGTGCCACCCATAGCCAATTTGAAAAGTAGTCAGGGCCTAATCGGGGGAGCAGGAACACTCTGAGTATCGCGGACTAAGGGACTTATTATAGGATGGGAATTTGCACAACTGTGGGAGAAGCTGGGGAAGTTGGTAGAACAGAGTCACTCATCAGCCCCCCTGAAGCCAGGTGTGTCCAGCTGCCAGGACGGGACTGGGAAGGCCTGGAGAGTGAGCAGCGGAGGCCATGCACGGCTGGGTTCCCTCCATCAGCAGGGCCAGCAATCAGGGGGAAGGTGCTAGACACAGAGCAGAGGAGGGCAGGAGTCAGCTGGATCTTCCAGCATCTCACAGCCTGTAACCAGGATGGTTTTGAGAGACTAAAGGTGGTGACTTCACCTCCACCTCAGTCGTAGCTGCCTGCCAAGGCAGAAGGACCCTCACCCAAAACTTGGTCAAATGTGGAGACTGGTGATGCCACACAACCCCAGGAAGGTATGAGGTTTATTGCTCATGTACTCGAGGTCTGGGGCAGCAGGCAGTCCTCCCAAGTGGGTCTGAAATGCGTGAGAGAGCAGGGAGGGGACTGCCTTGGGGGTTTATGAGGTTTGGGGTGGAGCCAGCACGCAGGCTCCCAGCACAGGCAAGGGCTTGTGTGGTTCGAATCTCCCAGCAGCACTAACAGGAGGGAGAAGAGGCTTTTCTATCAGCTTGCCCAGAGGGGAGGGACGAGGCGGGGGTTGGGGGTGTGAGGAGTCAAAGCTGTCGGCAGCCAAACATCACAACCTCCAAATCTCACACAAATGTCTCTTGACCAACTTTAACTCAGGACCACATAGGAAGGGAGAGTCTGGGAAACACAACTCCAGTTTAGCCAAGTTGACCCCACAAGGAACAACCGCAGGTAGCGCTTGGCATGTTCATGATGAACCAGACCCCATTCGTTAGATTGGGAACATCCTGGTGGCTCACTAAACTGAAATCAATTGCTTAAGGACAGAGAGACACAGAATGGGAGAAAAATCTCCTGCTTGCTCTTGACACATCAGCTGCCCCCTTAGCCTGCAGCATGAAAGAAAGCGCACCTCATCCTGACAGCAGATGCCCTGGACCTGTCTACTCACTGCTCTTTACATCAGGAACACCACGTGCGGTCGCTGTTGTTCGTGGGGGCTGCTGGAAAGGGATACCGAGGCTGCCCACGCATTCGTCAAGCTCTTCCGAATCTTACCCCCCCGGCCAAGCCGGCTTATCAGGGAGCTGCACACACCTGGCCGTGGATTAAAGCTGGCCACCTGTTCTTTGCTGTTCCTCCTGTGCAAAGGTGGAGTCAGTTTGCCAGCCTCTTGGATCTGGGCTAGCTCTGAAATCTGTTTTGACCAACAGAAAGCAGTGGACGTGACACTGAATAATTTCCAAGTCTCTGCCTTAAGGTGACTACATCTTCTTCTCCTCCACTCTCCGGATAGTCCTCTTGAAACCCAGTTGCCATGTGATGAAAATTACAGCAGCTGAACCCCAGCAGCCGTGGGAGGGAGCCGTGCTAGATGCTCCAGGTCCAGTCCAGCGCAGAGATAACATGATGGCACCACTGCCCAGCGGGGCCCAATCAGACCTCAGACTTGGGAGAGATCCTAAATTGGGGCAGTTAAGTCACTAAGTCTTAATGCAGCAACGGATAACCAAAATGCCACTCCCGACTCTAGGCGCAGCTAGATGGCTGAACAGAAACCTCCAGTGATCATCCCTCCCTACGAACACCAAATTCAACAACTATCCACACAAGTAAGCACCCTTGAAGAACCAAAAATCAGGTGGGCGGTCATGCTAACTGGTTTTAACATCAGTGCCTTTTGAGGCCCTGATGAGGACACAAAAGACAATCTTGCGTTGCCTACGCCTCCCCTCCGCACGCCCCAGCACTGCCAGCCAGCAGGCTGAGTGGAGGATCTGTGCCCGGGGGAGGGAGAGTGAAGTGACTGTGGGACTTTGGACTGAAACTCAATGGCCACCTACACATACACAAAAGAATGCTTTTTTCTTTTTTAGGCCATTATCTCTGATGAATATAGATGCAGGCGTGAGTACTTTGTTGAGTAATACTCCCAAAGCACGGGCAGCCAAAGCAAAATTGGACAAATGGCGTCACACATTAAGCTAAAAAGCTTCAGTCAACAAAGAGAAGAGATAACCCACCAAATGGGGGTTGCAAACTACCCATGTGACAAGGGCTTAATAACTAGAATGTGCAAGGAGCTCTAACAACTCGATAGGAAAAAATCAAGTAATTAAAAATGGGCAAAGGATTTGAATAGACATTTTGCAAGATGTTCCTCTTACAAAAAAATGATAAATACCTCAGGTGATGGATACCCCAATTACCCGGATCTGACTCATTCACACTGTATGCCTGTATCAAGACGTCACACGTACGGGATAAAGACATACAATGATTATGAACCCATAATAATTAAAAATTTAAAAATAACACCCGCTTTCCACAACCCCACCCCCTTGGTATCTTCCACTGAAATGTGCCTTGGTGTTGGGTCATCTGCTTGCACGGGGGAACATTGTGAGCAAATGGCTTTTATTCAAGGTCATGACTGCCTCTGCTGGTGTGTTTCCGAGGACAAAGTTTACAACAGCCAACACTGTTGCTCTCTGAGCACGCACAGGAGATACTCTTCTCAGATGTCAGCCATAGAAAAGGCATGGCCTCTCCTAAACTATTCACCTGTACTTATCTTACCACCAGCGTGAATTCTGTAACTAACCCTATTTCTCTCTTTGCTTTGTGAGCTAGCAATTTTGGAACCAAGTTAGCGACCCACCTCAACTAGCAGTGAACTAACCAGCTGGCTTCCTTTCTTTCCCTGCTTAAAATTTCTCTTCTCCTGTTTCCCTCAACTACTTATTCCAGTATTTTGCATTACTTGCATTTTTGGAAGCTACATCAAACCCTCCATGGACTGAGGCAGAATATAAATAAAACGTGGAGCAACCATCGTTGAGTAAATACACAACGTAAAACTTTAAATTTGCCATTCCGTGTTCCTCTATAAATGCCATTGAGTGACATTACAATAAGAACCCAGAAAATGAACTGTGTCTTACCCACCATGAGGAGCTTAAAAAGGAATTCCATGATCCTATTTGTAAACTTGCTACCGAGATCATCTTTTCGCAAACTTTGATCTGACGCTTCCGCTCCACAGTTTAAAAACCTTCGGTGATTAGAGGATGTCGTGGGCAGAATGAGACTCCAAAAGATGCTCACGGCCTGCCCCCGGAATGTGAGAACAGGCAACGCTACGTGGCAAAGGGGAATCAAGGTTGCGGATGGAACTGATACTGCTCATCAGCTGACCTTAAAATAGGACAATTATTCTGGGTAATTTGGGTGGGCTCAGTGTAATCTCAGGGGTCCTTAGAAGTGCAGAGAGAACCAGAGAGAGACAGTGGAAAGGACTCAGGTCTCTGCTGCTGGCTTCGAGCACAGAGGAACAGCAGCCTCCAGGAGCTGGAAAGGACAAGAAAACAGAGTCCCCCCCCAGAGCCCCGAGAAGGAACACAGTCCTGCCAACACCTTGATTCAGCCCTGAGAACGCATTTCGGACCTCTGGCATCCAGAACAGTAGGATAATAAAATTATATTGCTTACGCCGCTAAGTTGCGGTGATCTGTTACATCATTCATAGCAAACTACAGCACAGGATGATGAACAACGCCTGGGAATGCAACTCTGACTCTTTCATCTGGCTTAACTTTCCCATCTCATCTCCAGCCACTCCTCCAGCTCTGACCCCTTCCCCCACCCACTGCCCTTCTTCCTGTCCCCACTCAATGCCCACTGGACCACTTGGCCTGTCCTGCCCAGTCCTTCCTCCGCTCTTCTTCTAATCTGTCCACTGGTTAATCTACTCACCAATCAAAGCCCAGCTCAATAATCACCTCTACCCTGGAGTCCTCCCTGATTTCACTCCTGTCCCGCTCACTGCTCCAGGCATAGAAAGGACCCCTGGCTGAAAGTACTCAAGGGTTCCATCAGCTTTATGGGTTTGTTTTTCTATAGCCCTCCCCAAAACCAACACCTTCATCTCCCCAGTGCCTGCCTCTTAGTAGACACCTTATAAATGCTGCCCTAATAAAATAGAATGGAATTAAACAAAAACAAAACCGCAAGGACACAACCATATTACCCACACTAGAAGATCTTTCATCATGTGTAAAATCTGTGTGTCAACAAATTGGGGGCAGCACAGGGTGGAGAGGCTGGCTCCACCAGCACCAGCCATGTGCCCGTGGGCAAGTTCCTAGATGTCTCTGTGCCTTCATCTCCTGATTTATAAAACCAGGGGTGGGGGAAGAAAGCATCTACGGTTCAGAGCTGCCAGAATAAAAATACCAGGATTAGCGCTCAGTAAACATTAGGTATTACTATTTATTAACTATTAAAAGAAGTCTCCATTTTTACCAAAGTCCAAAAGTGATACGTTTCAGGTTTTGCTAGCTTTGGAGAAAAATGTTTTCGCAGCCGAAAACATTTCAAGGCCTGCCCTGCTGCTTGCAAAAGCACCTCTACCCTTTTGAGATCCTCTTCTCTCCTGTCACACCTCCCAGCCTTCAGTGTTTGTTATCTGGATGCAGAGAGCCCCGGAATGTGATATTCACGGGGTCAGAGAGCAGCCAGCACGTTGCTCTGAAGTTAAGATGCTTGAAGGGCAAGCCAGGGCCAAGACTAGGTTTACAGACAAATCACCCAGGAAATGTGCTAAAACATGGATTCTGAGCCCCACCCCTGCCATCCAGGGATTCGGATTCCAAGGGTGGGGGTGAGGCCCAGGAATCTGCACTTTCAACAATCTGCCCTGTGAGATTCTGCTGCGACGTGCGTCCATGGAGCACACTTGTGCTCCTTAAATCCCCTCTTGCTGGATGTCTCGATAGGACTGATTCCAGGAAGCCTAAATGCTGAGGAAGTCCTGACGCCTCCTGGAGCCCGTAGGGGACAGCATGCACCTCTGCTTGCCTGCATCCACTGCCCTCCTATAACAGCAGCCACACCTGGCCTTTGGCACTTAGGCCTCCAACACAGGACGCAGTGATGGTGAGATTGTGGGCCGAGGTCCCCAGCACTCTTTCCCTGCCAGCTGACACTGCTCCATCCCAGGTGGCACCCTGCAAAGGCCACCCATTCACTCCTGCTCCTGGCTGGCAGAGCGGCCCCACCGAGGCCCGGGCCTTCAGTTTTCCACCCTCTGTGAGCTGCCTCTCTCACCATCCCTGCAAATTCCTTTGTTTCATGCCACTGATGTCATTGTCTATATCTTACAAACACACACCTGAACCAATGCAATGCAGGGTCTGTGACGCGGTCCCGGGTAGAGGCACCACAGGCAGGAACGTGACAGGCATTTGCCAAAAGGGTTTCCTGGAAATGGCTACCTCCAAAACAGGCATGCAAAAACCCAAAACAACTGTCATGTCCTAGGTTTCAGCTATCAGCATTCAAGCTGCTTTCAGATGATTTAACATGAAAGAGCAGCCCTCGGAGGCAACGACCCGCCTCTTGTGAGCAGCATTTAAAGAGGATGAAAAGCACCCAGAGAGCCAGAGTGACGACGAGCAGCAAGAAATGTGGAAAAAATAAAAAGCAGATTATTATAATTCTCCTCGGTGCCTTGGACCAGGTCTTCCCAAGGCCGCAGGCGCACTGCAAACCCAGGAACCTTTTCCGGGCTTAGATTCCACACGGAGCAGGTCGGTGACAGAGGTGCCAGGATGCAGACCCCAGGAAGAGCGGCCCCTGCCCAAGGGCACCACGGTGGGCTTTGAGAACTCTGTGGGAGAAAGGTAGGGGGCTGACCCTCCTCAGGGGCACCCAGAGAAACTCAGAGAGACTGGCAGAGCCAGAGAGCCCTCCCTGGACCAAGGGAGGGGAAGCCAGCCCATCAGCAGGTCCTTCCCGAGCCCCTACCCCCCACCGGACGCCATGCTGGGACCTGGGGACACACCTGAGAAGACAAAAATGAGTCCGACCTGCCAACAAGGGGAGGGAGGGAGGGATGGAAGGATGGAGGGAGGGAGGGATAGAAAAGAGAAAATAACAAGTGTTGGCAGGATATGGAGAAACTAGAACCTTCCGCATTGCTGGCAGGGATGTGAAATGGTGTGGCTGCTGTGGACACATTTTGGTGGCTCCTCAGCAAGTTAAACACAGAATTGTCATGTGACCTAGCAATGCTGCTCCTAGGAATCCACCTGAAAGACTTGAAAACAAGTGTCAAATTAAAGCTTGTACATGCATGTTCACAGCAGCCTTGTTCACGATAGTCAAAAGGTGGAAACAGCCCAGATGCCCATCCACAGAGGAGTGAATAAAATGTGGTACGTCCACCCGGATGATGGAGTCGGATTTGGCCATAAAAAGAAAGTAATGTCACATGCCACAACACAGATGAACCCTGACAACATGCTACGTGAAAGGCCACAGATCGTCTGATTCCATTCGTATGAAACATCCAGAACAGGCAAACCCACAGAGACAGGAAGGAGCCTGATGGCTGCCAGCAGCTGGGGAGAAGGCAGTGGGGGTGGGGGTCATGGCAGAGCACAGGGTTTTGTTTGTTTAGGGGAGATGACAATGATCTGAAACCAGACAGAGGTGTTGGTTGCACAACATTACATATGTCCTAAGTGCCACTGAACTGTACACTGTAAAACAGCTAAAGAGGTAAATCTTACGTTATGTGTCTTTTATGACAACTAAAAAAAATGAGCTCTACCGGCCAGAACTTATAATTTAAAAAAAGAAACAAGAGAGAAGCTAACAGTGATGCTCTGCATGATAAAGGCACCAGTGGGGGAGGCCAGATACCACAGGCCACGGAAAAGGGAGTCGTAACTTGGATGGGGGAGGGTGTCAGCAAGGAAGACTTCCTGGAGGCAGTGGTATCTAAACTGGAAAGGAAATATTGGAGTGTGTAGGCAGGAGGTATGGAGAAGGCTGTGGGAGGGGAGAACAAGGCATCTGCTGCCCTAGCCTCAGGCAAAACCTCTGAGAAGGGCATGTGGTTGCCAGGAGGACATCCTAATTGTCCCAGCTCCTCTGCAGCCCTCGTTACCCTGCCCTCGCCCAAGCCCTTGTCTGCGGGACAGAGTGGAACCAGAAGGAGGAGACACTTCTCAAAGGACCAAATGGTACAAGGACTCGACTTTGGCTGAGCGCTGCTGACTCTCACTCAGGTACTGCCTCTATCCTATAGATAGGGAAACTGAGGCTCAGGCTGCTAAAAGACTTTCTCAGAGTCACGTGGGCTGTGAGTGGTGGGGCAGAGACTCAGCATCAGTCTCGGTTGCGCGACACACAGGGCCAGCTGGGGAGGGAGGACAAGAAAAGAGGGTGGAGGACACGCTCCCCGTGACCCCACCGCTGCGGAAGGAGACCTGGGTGTGGATAATGCTTTGCCTTCCCCTCCAACCCCTGGAGACCAGTCAGCACCAGCAGCCCTGCAGGGGCCGGCCCTGGAGCCTGTCACTTCCCCTAAGGGCTTCCCTTCTCCAGCTCTCTGCCCTCCGCAGCCCCGTGTGAGTGTGTCTGCCTCCTCCCCATGTTGTCCTCAAGGCAGTGCACACTCCTCCGGGAATCTGGGGAGCCGGGAGGGGCCTGCCCTCGCTTCTAAGATCAGGCAGGGACTTCCCAGGTCCCCAGGACTTCCTGCCGCCCTGGGCACCACTCGGTTCATTAACGCGGCCACACTGCTCAGCTTCGGAAGCGTCTGCTGTCCTGAGGAGCTCCCAGATGGCTTCAAAGTGTTCACAGAGCTTCCTACGGTCACAGGTCACAGGCACCTCCCACCTCTCCTGCCCGGAGCAGGTCCCCACAGCCCACGCCTCCCACAGAGAGATGCCTCTGCAAAGGACAGATACGTTATCTTCATAAAATGTGAGATTACTGTGAATCCGCAGAGGCTTGAACTGAGTTAAAATATTAAAAGCAGCAACAATGCTGTAATTATTTAATTAGGGAAAAAATGAAAGATAAGAACCTTTATCTAACACTTCAAATCACTGTGAGAAATTCATCCTGAATAATAGGTACCTTAGATCCCCGTCCTCCGGCCAGAGGCTCCGGCCGCCCTGAGCCGGTCACACCGGCTCCTCCTGGTTCTCCCGTCCCAGCCCAGTCCAGCCGGGAACATTCTCCTCAACTCTCAGGCCCGGCTCCCCTGGCTCCTAGGACGCCTGCCTTGGCTTCTTCTGTCTGAGCTGGGGGCTCCCTCCCCTGAGCTCCCTCAGAACCGTGCACACGTCCTGTTGTGGCGCCTGCTGCGCCGCCACTGGGCACTTACCTCTCTGGCTCCACTTTGAGAGAAAAATGGACTCATGTTCGTTTTCCCACACCGGGCAGAGCCTGGCATATGCGGCATGCCCCAGCCATGACTGCTAAGACAAGGAAGCCAGGGCTTCTGAAGACGGCACAGGCTTTCCTGGACCCTACGGAGGCAGTTACAGAGCCAAACACAGAGCCTGTGTGTGCGGTTCTAGTCCCAAGCTCGGTTCTGACACCTGAACGGCCTGTGGACGTAGTGGCTGAAGGAAGACTGACAAAGTCACACGGCCCAGCCAAGCAGGGGCAAGGCAGGCAGGTTCCTGCCCTCTAGAATCTCACACTTGCCGGGGAACAGATGGGGACAGGCAGTGAGATAAATACAGGAGGATTTTTAGAAGAGAGACAGCACCTGCTGTGTGCCGCTGCGGAGCTAAGGACCGAGGCAGAGAGGTAGTCACCGTGTCTTACTCCCGCAGAGATCAACATCTAGTGAGGAATCCACGAGTCTCTATTGTGAACAATCAAATAATCCCCAGGACTCCAGATGCCAACTTCTCAAGACACAAGAGCAGACGTATGAAAGGTAACTTTTATTTTTAAAACTTTATTTTCTCTGACTTCAACTTAATTTCTATCATAAGCTCCATCCCCCAGTGGCAGGAGTGTGACTTTGGATAGCTCAGGTTAAGCCCATTCAGTTCAGCGTCCCCTCCCTGCCGTTTCTCCCCAGGGTAGCATCTATATTTGAGAGGGAAGTTTATATTGTGTCAAGCAAAGGAGGAAGGAGGGAAGGGGTCCTTGGTGTCATCTGTCTACCTGACAGCTGCCATGGTGCCCTCATCCCCTCCAGTCACCAATCATTGGCATTGATTTCTGCTAGCATCCATGAGACATGCTCAGGGTCACCTGGCCGATTAGCAGGGTTTGACAAGGTCGGGGTGAAGCCTGCTTGCCCCAGCTTGCAGAACCCTTCAGCTCAGTGGCCATTTCTACCTCCTGTATCACTCTTTCAGGAGGACTGCCAGAGTCAGCAAATGAAAATACAGGGATACCCCAGGTTCCATCTGGCCCCTTTATTTTTCAGAGCCTCGGGAGGTTTGGGAATATTGTTTTCAGTGTTCTGGCACTTTGCAAACCCCTGTGGGACATTCACACAGAGATCTGCTCTGTGTAGACCCCCACTCCACTGCACGGCCCCTCCCACGGCTCCTCCACTGCACGGCACCACACATGCGTGGGGGACGAGGCTTCGCTGCTCTCCTGTGCCCAACAGGGCAGTGAGGCTCAGGCCTCTGCTCTCAGATACCTGGGTTTCTCTGGTGCTCGTATCACCCCTCCCTCTCAGCAGTAGTTACCCACTCGCTTGGGTGGGGGTACCTAGGAGAAGCCCCTTTTCAAGCCCCACACTGGCCTCTGACTCTGTGGTTCCCCTTCTAACTCTCCCCAGCCAGTGCCCAGAAAAAGTTTTTTTCTTCTCTAGAGCAAGAAAATTGGCTCTTTTGGTCCTCTTTTGAATCTTATTTATCTTATATCTATACCTCAACTTTAAAAATAAAAGACGACAATTGACTATTTACTTATTGCATTCTGGCTGAACTTACTTTACCAGCCCTACCCTGAAGACAGCAAGTTTAGCGGGCAGTAGAAGAAAGGATAGATTATGAACTCAACATGTCACTGAGACAAATTCACTTCCAAATGGGCTGAGGTAACTGACTAGTGCTCCTAGCTGATAAAATACACAAATAACCTATATTAATCCAACTCCTCCAAGAAGCAGACACTCAGACTGACCTTCAATGACGTTATTGGGAAAAATGCCTAATATGGAGAAGGGAGGGTCATCAGACCCTGATGCAAGTCTCATGGCCAGTGAAGGAGAATAAGAAGGAAGGAGACATCCCAGGCTGTGGTGCAGTCAAGGGAAGTTCAGGCAAAGCCATCAGAGAGACCAAAAACCTAAGTCAGCTGGTGGAGGAGTCCTGTGTCTCCCAGGAATGGGTTGGCCTTATATGCTTGGGGCTCTCAGTCACTAGCTGGGAGAAACCCATTGAAAGTGTGGCCTCAGTACAAAGGCAGGGATAAATTCCAGAGCTCAACAACTGGGGAGCTTGGTCAGTTATGCTCCCAGGAGATGAATGTTTGCAAGGTTCATTATCACACCCACCACATCAGCTGTTTGGAGGCAGCAACAAGTTTCTAAGGCAATGAGCATCAGAGGGGCAAAGATTCCAGAAAGGGAAGAATTTTAGAAAGAATAGTTGGATGCCACAGGCTGTTACCCTGGAAGATTTTCCAATTCTGGGTATGGAAAGGAGGACTGAAAATCTTGTGTAAGTTCAGTGAAAAACTAGATGAAGTGTCACTACAGGGAGACAAAAAAAGAAAAACCCCAGCAGAGTTCTGGTGGGCATTTGAGGGTCCTCCAGAACATGGACCTGTTTCTTGTCAACATTAGTTGCTACACAGAATGTAAGCTAAAAAATATAAGTGGAGAACTTCAAAAAGCACAGTATCTTGAGACATTTGTATTCAGGACCTTCCAAAAAGAGGGACCTTGAAGAATATACCAAAAAAACTATATATATATACCTGGAGGGTCAGAGATTAGTCAAAGTAGACTGAGCCTTACTAAACTGCAACCCATCATTAACTCAGTGTAGACCCTGACTGCATTGGCATAGTCAGCTACTTCTCTATGTTCTCATTGGAGAAAAGGGTCAAGTCCTCTCTAGAGGAAGAAAAAAATTTTTCTTGCCTGATTGCTCTGGTTAGGACTTCCTGTACTATGTTGAATAGAAGCAGTGAAAGTGGGGATCCTTATCTTGTTCTAGTTCTTAGGGGGAATGCTTTCAACTTTTGCCCATTCAGTATGATATTGGGTGTGGGCTTGTCACATAAAACTTTTATTATTTTCAGGTATGTTCCTTCTAGGCCTAGTTTGTTAAGGGCTTTTATCATAAAGGAATGCTGGATTTTATCAAATGCTTTTTCTGTATCTATTGAGATAGTCATATGGTTTTAATTCTGTTTTTGTGGTGAATCACATTTATTGACTTGCTTATGTTGAACCATCCTTGCATTCCTGGAATAAAACCCACCTGATCATGGTGTATTATCTTTTAAATGTGCTCTTGGATTCAGTTTGCTAGTATTTTGTTGAAGATTTTTGCATCCATGTTCATAAGGGATAGTGGTCTGCAGCCTTCTTCTTTTGATATGTCCTTTCCTGGCTTTGGTATCAGGGTGATGCTGGCTTTGTAAAATGAGTTAGGGAGGATTCCCTCCTTCTAGATGTTTTTGAACAGTTTCAGTAGGATTGGTACCATTTCTTTGTCTATCTGGTAGAATTTGGCTGTGAATCCATCTGGTTCTAAGTTTTTTTGTTGTTGAGAGATTTTTTTTTTTATTACTGATTCAATGTCATTACTCATTATTGGTCTGTTCAGGATTTCTATTTCTTCCTGATTCAAGTTTGGGCGGTTGTATATTTCCAGAAATTATTCCGTTTCCTTCAGATTTTCTAGTTGGTGGATGTAGAGATGCTCATAGTAGTCTCAGATTATCTTTTGCATTTCTGTAGTATCAGTTGTACTCTTTCATTTCTCATTTCTCACTGAGCTCATCTGGATCTTTTCTCTTCTTTTTTTGTGTATAATCTAGCTGGTAGTGTATCAGTTTTGTTTATCTTTTCAAAGAACCAACTTTTCATTTCACTGATCCTAGTTTTATTTTTTTGATTTCAATTTTGCTTAGTTCAGCTCTAACCTCTGTTATTTATTTTCTTCTGCTAGCTTTGGTTTGGTTTGTTCTTGTTTTTCTAATTCCTTCAGGTGTGATGTTAAGTTGTTAATTTGTGATCTGTCTTATTTATTTAGGCATTTAGCGCTATAAATTTGCCTCTTAGCACTGTTTTTGTTCTGTACCCCAGAGGTTTTGATAAGTTGTGTAACTATTATCATTCATTTTTTAATTTTTATTTCCATCTTAATTTTATTATTGATCCAGAGATCATTCAGGAGCAGGTTTTTTAATTTTCATGTATTTGTATGCTTACAATAGCTAAAAAAAAATAATAAAATGCCTAGGAATATATTTAACCAAGGAGGTGAACATTCTCTACAAGGAAAAGTACAAAATACTGATGAAAGAAATCCTAGATGACACAAATGGAAAAACATCCCATGCTCATGGATTGGAAGAACCAATATTGTTAAAATGACCATACTATCCAAAGAAATCTATAGATTCAATGTAATTCCTATCAAAATACCAACACCATTCTTCACAGAATGAGAAAAAACAATCCTAAGTAGCTGGGCATCATGGGGCACACCTGTAGTCCCAGCTACGTGAGAGGCTGAGGCAGGAGGATCACTTGATCCCAGGAGTTTGAGGTTGCAGTGAGCTACGATGATGCTACCACACTCTATCCAGGGTAACAGAGCAAGACTGTGTGGGAAGAGAGGAAGGGAGGAAGGAAGGAAGAAAGGGAGGGAGGCAGGGAGGGAAGGAGGGAGGGAGGGTCCTAAAATTCACATGGAGCCAAAACAGAACCTGAATAGCCAAAGCCATCCTAAGCAAAAAGAACAAAGCTGGAAGTGTCGCATTACCTAACTTCAAATTATACTATAATTTGAAGTAATAAGTATAATATTTGTATTAGTAATTTGTATTTGTATAATATTTGAAGTCCTAAGTATAATTTGGTTACTACAGTAACCAAAACATCATGGTACCATTATAAAAGTAGACACATAGACCAATAAAACAGAATGGAGAACCCAGAAATAAAGCTGTATACCTACAACCAACTGATCTTTGACCAAGCAGACAAAAACCTACATTGAGGAAAGGACTCCTTGTTCTATAAACAGTGCTGCGAAAATTGGATAGCCATATGCAGAAGAATGAAACCGGACCCCTATGTTTTACCATATACAAAAATAAACTCAATATGGATTGAAGACTTAAATTTAAGACCTGAAACCATACAAATTCTGGAAGAAAATAGGAAAAACTCTTCTGGACATTGGCCTAGGCAAAAAATTCATGATTAAAACCCCAAAAGCAAATGCTCTAAAAGGCCCTGCAAATCCCTCTTCTCGTTCTCTTGGACTGTGCATGCGGGGCTAAGCCAGCTACCGCATTGGGAACAGCCTCACAGAGATGTCCACGTAGCCAGGAGCTGAGGCCTCCAGCCAACAGCCATGCGAGTGAAGCTTCCTGGAGCAGCTCCTCCAGCCCAGCAAGCCTTCGGATGACTCCAGTCCCACTGACATCTTGACTGCAACCTCGTAAGAGGCCCCAAGCAGGAACCACCCAGCTATGCTGCTCCTGAATCCCTGACCCTCAAAAGCTGTGAGATGATAAATGTTATATTAAGCCACCAAGTTTGGGGGATAATTTGATACACAACAACAAATAACTAATACAGCAAATACTGCATGACACGATCGTATCTATATAAATTTCCAAAACAGGCAAATTTAATCTATGGTATTTGAAGTCAGGACACCTGCACTTGTGACTATGTAGTGACAGGAGAGGGATGTATGGAGGACAGGCTCCAAAGGTGACCACCATCCTGCCCACCTTTCCTGTACGCACATGCCGCTCCATTCCCCAGGCTGGCTTTGCAGCTTACTCTGACCACAGGATGCAGAGAAGGACACAGTGCCAGTTCTGAGCCCAGCCTGCTAGAGGTCTGGAAGCTTTCACTTTGTCACTGTATGGGGAAGAGAGCTCCCGTGCTGTCACGCAGCTCAGGCCAGAGCACTGAACAGTGTGGCCATACGAGAAGAGGGGAGGAACACTAAGGTGCCAGGTATCCGAGCAAAGCCTTCCTGGACATATGTGCCAGCCGGGATCAGCTGCCAACTGATTGCAGCTGGCTGATTTACCCAGACAATGCCAGACAGAGCAGAAGGACGGCTCCATGGAGTCCCACCCACATTCCTGACCCACAAAATCATGAGAATAAATAAACTGTGTTTGTTTTAAGCCACAAAGTTCTAACGTGGTTTGTTATGAAGCAATGGATAACTAAAACAGGGCCTGATGGAGTTTGCAGGGTTCCAGTAATCTTCCACTGCTTAATCTGGGCGTGTTCATCATCATCTGAAAATACACAGATATATACACTTTACGCACTTACGCACTTTTCTGTATGTTATACTTCAGTAAGAAAAATCACCCCCCAAAACTGATTATCAATCTACTCATTTATTTACTCATCCATTCATTCATTCATTCATTCATTCACACATTCATTTATTAAGCACTGTCCTGGCACACAGGTGTTCGAAGTTCTGGGAAGAAGCATTTGAGAACACGGAACAGTGGAAAGAGGACAGGGAGGAAGTGAGATGGACACTGAAGCCTAGAGGTCGAACACGAGTTTGCTAGGTGAAGAGGAGGACGGAACATTCCATCCGGGGTAAATGTCATGCACAGATGCCCTGCAGTGGAAGAGATATCGTTCTATTCGAGGCATCGAGAAAGGTCCACGTGAATAGGCAGGGCAGAAAGGTGACCACTCGAGTGACCAACCATCCCAGTTTGCTCAGGTCTGTCCCAGTTTCAGCACGGAAGGACCCGTCCCAGGAAACCTCTCAGTTTCTGGCAGACGCGGGCGGCTGGTCTCCTGAGAGGCTGGAGATGCGGCACGTGCCGGAGTAGGCAGAGGCTGAGCGTGCTGGGTCTTCCAGGCCATGGAGAGGATATTGGGCTTTATTCTAGGAGCTGAAGATTTAGGCAGACAATGGGATATTGGTATTATTTCTGCCTTCAAAGAGCTAATCTGGATGACTGCTTAGTCAACTTTTTTAATTATTCATGGATTTGACACTCTCGCATTCATCCATGAGTTAACTGGTGACAAAGCACTGAAATCACTGACTGAAATGTCCGGGCACAATGGCAGCCTCTAACATCAATACTAGGAGGGCTGTCGTGATGACTCCAGGAGCCCCTCGGTGCACCCCAACACCCATCTGCCCTCAGACCTTCACCCCAGTCTCCCTCTATCTCTCCCAGCTACTTCTCTGATGACGAGATGACCTTGTTTGCCATCAGCAGCAGTGACAGCCTCAGGGGCCATTCCAACTGCTTCCCACTAACGGCAGTAAAATCCTCTTTGCAAACATCTTAGAAGCGTGAATTTTCCAAAGACCTCTTTTACTAAGAAACTCGAGCAAACCAACACAAGCCAATAACTGGGAGAGTGACATGGTGTGAAAAAAACACAGCACTTTGAGTCCTAGTTCCATCATGTACAATGAACACGTGTAGCCTTGGAAATAGTCCTGGACTCAGTATTTTTATCAGTAAAGTGGAGAAAGCAATCGTAATGGCTGCCCTGCCTCCATCACAGAGAAACTACAAGGAAGAAAGGGGAAAAATCACATGATGACATTTGGCCAACTGCAAATCACAAGACAACTTGTACTCTAACCAGCCATAAGATGGGACAATAATACATCCTACATAGGGTTATTGTAAGAATTCTTCCATGTTTTATATTGAGTGCTTGCTAGGTACTGGACACAGTGTGTGTGGGTTAAGACAAAGTTCCTGCCCCCGTGGAGCGTACATTCCAGCGGGGAGACAGATAGTGAACAAATATATACCTTCATGCCCGTTAGTGATGAACGAAAAGCAGAGTAAAGATATAGTGAATCCTGGGACGAAGAAGGCAGTTGTCTGCATATGCAGGAAGGCGTCTGAGAAATACATCACCTGCACTTACACTGCACAGGCACCACAGTGAAGTGAGGGTGTGGGTAATGGGAAGAGTCGAGGTGTGCATGTCAGGCAACGGAAACGGCAAATGCAAAGGCCCTGCGGCAGGAACAAAAGGAAGACCAATGTGATCGGAGTATGGAAGCGGGTATGGGAGATGAGTTCTCAGAGGCAGGCAAGGCCCAGATGCTGTAGGTCCTCCTAAACCAAAGAAAAGAGTTTGCATATAACCCTGTGTGCGTTGTGAAGCTACTGGGATGGGGTCGGATTCCCTTGTTCCCTTGAACAAGGGAATGACACCAACGGGTTTATGTATTTTGAAAAAGAGCTTCGGCTTCCGCACAATGAATGGATGGGAACATGAGAAAGGGGGAAGGGGGTAAAGTACGGACAGCAGCTAGAGGTCAGCGCAGGTGTCTCAGCAAAGGGGCGAAGTACCGACGGTAACGGGAAAGTGAAGTCGTCCAAAGGCGAATGTACCCTGAAGGGAGAGCTGGCGGGGCGTGCTCACGGACTGGGTGAGGATTTTGAGGGAAAAGGAAAGTCAACAAGAGCCACAGTGCTTACCGATATTGACGTAAAATCACGCACGAAAATCACTTAGCACAGCGGCTGGCATTTAAACAATGTGCCATGACTATTTTTTGTTATACTTACTATTTATTTTTATTACGACCACGATGGGGACTAATTATAGGTTCTTGGGCTGGCAGAGCTGGTGGCAGTCTCCAGTCTCTTGCCGTCACCCGCAGCTCCCAGCCCTCACCACGGACCTCACTCCCCAGCATCTTGGCCAACCCCATTCCCCGTCCAGCGAGTCTATCTCACCTGGGCCTCCAGGTAGCAGGAAGACAGGCTCTTTGGCCACACCTGGATGGCATCATCCATTGTTACCTGTGGCATCTGCTTCTGCTCTTCACTACCAGGACAGATTACCTTGCCTCCAAACGCAAAGCCAAGCCCCTTTCTCCTGCCGCCAACCTCCAGCCCCCAGTCCCTGGAGATCCTCCCTGCTCACAGCCCCTGGGGCAGGTGAGCCTCAGAATGACTCAGCAGCCCAGGTGCCTAAGCCAGGTGGCAAGGTCCTTCCCAGCTCACAGTTCTCCCTCCCAGCTCCACTTTAGAATTACATGGAGATCTTTTTAGAACACACTGATGCCTGGGGCATTTCTGGGATGATTTCAATCTGAGTCTCCGGGGCATAGAACCTAGACATCCATGCTGTAGTTTAGAGGCTTTCCCAGGTGACTCCACTAAATAGCAGAAACATTATTGCAGCTTTGCTTTGAAGATGCTGAGGGTCTCAACATACTCTAAAGGGGACACAGAATTCCTGCCAGGGAAATGGTGCATCCTGAGGGTCTTGAATAGATGCTCATTAAACTCAGCAATCATCAGCAGCAATTTGAGTAATGAGATAAAAATTTAAAAGTTGAATTTTTATGTAAATATTTTGGTATATTCAGCTATACTACAAAGATGCTAAAGAGAGCATAAAAATGGAAAGATATCAAATTGTCATCAGTGACATCCAGACTGGGATTCTAGCACGAGACAGGTGCTCGGTCCTCCCCAGGGACTGTGTGAGTGACGAGGCTGAAGGTATTCCACGCACCCTCATAGGTACACAGGAACTTATGGCAGAAGCTTTAGAAGTTTCACAGACCTTTGGAGTCCAGGTTGCCAGGTTGCCAGGCCTATGAGTCCCAGGTTAAAAACCCTGGAAAAAGCGTGTGGCTCTTAGAACGCCGGAGCCAATCCCCTAATGCTAGCCCCGGGCGCATGCCGGGCCCGTTGAGTAAAGGAAAGAATTCTGCACCAGCCGTTCCTCTGAGCTTTTGTCAAGTGATCCTGCTTTCTGCTTGTCAAGCCCACCCTGCTGGAATCCAGATATTTTTCTGAGGAAATAGTAAGAAGTAACCTGTAATCTAGATAAGCGCAACAGTAAGAGAATAGGGCACAGTGCACTCACTCTGAGCTTTAAAACGCTTGGCGGCTCCTGTGCCTGGTGGGCCAACTCACATCTGGGAAACGCGTACACACTTACTTCTCACTTACGAAGTGGAGACGTCTTTTCGTTGGGTGATGCAGTCAGAGCCTTCTCTAGGGTTCCAGAAAGGGATACCGAGAGCCGGTTTCTTGGCACAATAACATACTCTTTATGAAAATTCTTTCCCGTGCTCCTGGCAGGCCAGCGCGGCAGTGATGAATGACGTCGCCCAGCCACCCTTTAATCCACAAATCTCAGCAGCAGAAACGTGTCACGCACAAGCGGCAACTGCCCAGAGAGTGATGAGGTCCAAATACGCTGTTTCTCTCCACAGCTGCCAGAGACAGAAGCCAGGATCCCCTCAGTACCGTACAATGTTCCGCTGCGCACATTTTTAAATGCTTGACAAAATGCTTGGGGGATGTCCAAGACCAGGTCTGCACTTTCTTTAAGGTCATTTTTTAATCATAAGTGAATGTTAGAGTAGCAAAAAGCACAGCTATTCTAAATTCTTTGTGTCTTATGTTGCAACACTTATCAAAGAACCAAGAATCCCCACAATGCTGCTACTCGAGCAAAAGCCACTGTCACTACAGCTGCTGCTGCTATGGCTGCTGGCAGCAGAAACAATCACAACAGAGAGGGAAGTTCCCCTAAAACACCCTCCTCCTCCTCGGGTCCTCCCAGATGTAGTCATGGCGATGGCTGTGTACCTTGTTACTAAGCATTTACAGACGTGTGTCTCCACACGTAGAAATACATGGGGTTCTTATTACATAAATATTGTATTTGTCTGTAACTTGCCTTTTAGTTTTATTTTTTCTTCCTCTTGACAATATGCCTGTAAGATCATCCCAGGTCAATATATACACAGGGAAAGTACTAAGAATTACAATTACATAGTCAAAGATTGTATGTATTTTAATTTTTATTAATAGAAGATAATGCCAAATCGACCTCCAAAACGTCCCAGAGCAGTGAAGTAACAGCTTGGCAAAATAGCACACAGCTCTGGTAAGCCACTTAGCCTTTCTGTGCCTCAGTTTCCTAACTTGTAAAAAGACGAGTAGTAATCCATCCCCTGCCTGTGTCCCAGGGTGGCTGTGAGAACAGAATCAGACCACATACGTGGCTACACTGTGAAGTGTACAAGTGGAGTACAAGTGTTGGGATTACTCAGCAAGAGACTTCAAAGGCAGCCGGCAGCTTCACAGATGGGCCGGGCAGGCCGGAGCCGCCGCCACGCTCACGGTGCTGCGTTTGGCAACCCCACCGCCGTGCTGTCTCTGGCGTTAGGGAGCACCGATCCTCCTCAATTGCAGAGGGAACAAGCACAGGCTCAGCTAGGCACTCAACTTGCAGGGCTTCCCTAACATATTCACAGCATGTACATTTGGCATTAATTTAAAAATCATTCATCGTACCTCTTATCAGGGTAAGGACATTGGCGCATTTTAGTGTTATCTTGAAGTTAATTTGAGGCTTTAAATATTTAAGTGTTTGATAACTTGTAGTCTGGAAGGATGAAACTCTGAGAGAGCTGTAGATCGTATTTATTTCTCTCCAGGTAAGATACAGGAGCTCCCCCTCTTCTCCAAATAACATTGACTTTTAAAGAAGTCTTTTTAACAATTCATTTTCAGGCTACTGATTCTTCCAAAATGAAGATGCTCTGTTCAAGAGGCAAAGAAATAACTTCTAAGTAGCTTCCTATACTGCGGAATATTCGGGTTGGAGCAAACGCTGGGTGATCTATGTCAGTGTGCAAGGATGCTTACTTGTAAAATGAGTATTAGCATCTTAGAACCCAGCCTTGTGGCCTCCCTGTCCCATCTTAGCAGAGCCCTCGCTGCGCACAGCGCTATCAGGCCAACGGAACGGGCCAGGGAGCTCCTGGGAAGAGAGATGATCTTCATGAAACACTCTTACTTCCCAGCCAGTGGGGATTCACTCATCTGTGGAATTCATCTGTTCATTCATTCATTCGGGGGCTGTCAGGGATGGTGGAGAGTGTGCTGGGGTGGGTGAGAGCTGCCCGTGCATGTTCCATCTTAGATCTTGCCCTGCCGCCACTCACCAAATGTTTGACCTTTGGCAAGGATCTCCTCCACTTAAAGCAAAATAAAAAAGCACCTGCTTCGGACAACGTTTGAGGATTAATCACACAATAAATACACAAAGTGCTGAGAACACAGCCCGGCACAAAGTAGTGTGCAGTGAACGCCACGCGCTGCTGTCAACACCCCCAGGTGTGTGCGAGGCACTGTGGAGATGCCAGGCTGAGAGAGAACCAACCTGCGCCTGCAGCTTGGGGCCCAGATAACACATAACCTGTGGACAGCGGCAGAGCGTGCAGAGAAAGAGCTTCCGAATGCAGAGCCGAGACGTGACACTGGAGACCCTGCATAAAAGGATGGACGGCATAGAGAGAAGAAAGGGGACCCCAGCGGACATAGTCATGAGGCTCCCTGGGAAGGGAAATAAGCTTGGGGTGACTCTGGAACCTCGAGTGTGGGGCAGGGATTTGTGGAAGAAAATGCATGTTTTTGAAACAGGAACAGACACTGTTCCGGGCCCATTCACAGATTGCCACACTCCGTGGAAATAAGGATAAGGGCCACAGAGTGTAGCACTGTGCATATCAACCGAGACACAAGACTCCGTTTGGCTAGAGGAGGAGCCACTGATTACCTTTGAGCAAAGCAGAGCAGTGACATCATCAGCCCGGCTCCCAGAAGGGTGACCTGGCAGCAGATGGAGAACAGCTGAGAAAAGAAAAGCCCAGAAGCAGGAGACCAGGTGGAGTCCTACAGGGACACTGACTGACACGTGACTAGGGTGGGGCTGGTTGGACAAACACTGATCTGTCGCTCCTCTGTCCCCGGGATCATTCCCAGCAGTCTTCACACACGCTGTCATTTCCAACCTCAAGTGGGGGCAGGGGAGGCCCATTGGGCTCATTGGAAAAAAATTTTAAAAGATCAATTAGCCAATAAGCAAGTGAAAATCATGAAAATGAACCTTTCTACTGGGAAACCTAACATCAATGATTTGGTTTCAGGAAAACAACATCATCTGTCCTAATACTATTGTGATCTGAACATTTGTGCTCCTGTAATTTTGTTTGCATTTAATTAATCATTTGGTTTGGTTTAGAGTTGTATAAGAGCTATCAACGTAAGAATTTTATACCTGTTCTATGCTCATATGTATGTAGTGCAATTGAAACAATCACATCACCAAAGTCTCCCTTGACCCGACACATCCTACAGCCACTGCCCCATCTCTCAGTTGTACTTTGCAACCAAATCCATGGCCAGAGATAATCTGAATGGCAACGTCCAATTCCCCACCTCCCATTTTCTGTGACGTTCATTCCCATTGGGTTTTCAATCCAGGCTTTCCTCAAGGTCACCAGTGACCTTCGGGCTGCTAATCCCATGGTCTAGTCTCAGTCCTCATCTTACCTGGCCCGTGGGCAGCAACTGACTCTGCTGGTCCTTCCTCCTCCAAGAAACCCCCCCCTGTGCCCGGCCTGTGGCTGCATTCCTCTCTCGTCTCCCTCCTCCTGCCTCTCTCCCTCTGCTCCTCCTGCCCAGGTCCTCTGCTGGCTCCTCTTTATTTCCCAACCTCTAAACTTTGGTGCACGCGGTCCTCAGACATCTCTCCTCCACTGCATTCACTCTCCAGGTGAGAGCACCCATCATTTGCTGATGTCTTGCACATTTATAACTCCAGCCCAGACACCCCAGAACTCTAGATCTGTATTATATTTCCAGCTGCCTGTTCGTCCTCTCCACTTACATGTACAATGGGCACCTTCAACTCAGAACATCCAAAAGTGAACTCCTGATCCTCTCCCCTCAATCTCTTCCTCCTGCAATGTTCAGAACCCCATTAAATGACAATCCCATCCTTCCCACTGCTGGGGCCAGAAGTCTGGGAGACGTCCCTGCCTCCTCCCTTTCTCTCCCACCCCACGTCCAACCCATCAGCAGATCCCGGCAGCTCTTCCTCCCAAATCCACCCTGATCCACTCACTGCTCAGCACCTCCACTACTAACACCTGGCCGAGCCTCCCACACCTGTGCCTGGGTCACTGCCATAGCCTCCTGCTGGCCACTGGCTCCTGTCCTTGACCTCCGCGGTCTCTTCTCAACACTTCAAAACGTACGTCAGATCGAGACACTCTCCCCCTAAAACCTTTCAAAGTCTGTCCCATTTTACCCAGAAGATAAACCAAAGCCCTTACGCTGGCCCAGAGGACCCTATGTGACCTGGCGCCTGGCTGCCTCCTTTTGTTAATCGTAAGAAGCATACAACATAAAACTTGCCATCCAAACCATTTTTAAGATCACAGTTCAGTAGTGTTCCCCTTCCCTGCCACCCCCATCCCTTGCCAGCTGCCATTCTACCTTCTGTCTCTATGAATTTGACTCCTCTAGATGCGTCACTAAGTGGAGTCGCACAGCATTGGTCTTTGCGTGACTGGCTTATTTCGCTTAGCCCCAGGCTGCCTTTTCACATCTCTCTGCTTCTTTCCCCCTTGCTCTGTCCACTCCGGCCACATGGTCCTCCTGGCTGTCCCTGGACCACACCGAGTATCCCCCCCTGCCTCAGTGGTGTGCTGCAGTCAGCGTGCACCTGTTCCGTCTGGCTGACTGAGAAGATTAAGAGCATCTCTTTCTCACCCACGTGCAGTGACCTCATGTTGGTGGCTAGAAATCGGCCACGGCGGGCAGGTTTGTACCATGGAAATCATGTTCACTTCTTCATCTCCAGCACCAAGAACAGTGCCTGGCATGCTGAAGGGGCTAAGTATTCGCTGGATGGATGAATAAATGCATCTTTATGAATTATTCCAAGGCCATATTGATTTTTTTAGTAATTATTTACTACATTGAAATGTTACGCAATAAAAGGGTAAAATAGATGGATCTATATATACTGATAGGAAAAGACATCTAAGATTAAAGAGCAAGTTGCTAAATGTCAAAAATATATAACACACATGTACATACACACATAGAGAAATATCTAAAAGAATACAAAAGACTGTCACATTTTAATTTTAAATACTTTTAGAATGTGATTTTTAGAGCAATGAGCATGCATCACTTTTGTTTTCATGCATTTCAAATTTGTAAAAGCAAGAAATGAAAACTCACTAGATTGTGAGCTCCATGAGGAGAGATCAGTTGTATTTGTCTGGACATCTTTAGTGTCTAGAAACTTCCTGGTAAACAGTAGGTGCCCAAAGATGCTCTGTAATGGTTGAGTTCAAGTCCACACAAGCCTGAACCCAGAGGGAAGGGAGGGGCAGAACGGCAGGGGGTGTAAATTGAAGGGGGAACCCGTGAGGCACACGTGGGGCTTGAAGGACAAGGGAGAGGAGGTGGCAGGGCTGTGGTCACTTATTAGCAGACGGTGGACACTGCCTGAGTGCCACCTTCATGCCAGGCACCGTGTGGTACCTCGGGACCAGGGGATGAAGCAGGCGGGCTGCAGAGCTGTGAGCCGAAGCATAAGTGCGGAAGCGGGTTGGGCGGAAGAGCGATGAGCTTCCTTTGAGCAGTGTTGCAGCTGCAGGGCGTGGTCTGAGCCACACGCCTGGGAGGTGGCCGCGCTCAGACCCGGAGCCTGTGTGCTGGGCGCCAGGTGTCCTCCCCACTGGACTCGTCTCACCAGGACTCACTGCTTAGCACTGACAGAGTGACCACCTTATCGAATCGCCACATGGGATTTAAGACCATCGCCTTGGAAACGCCTCTCTTGCCAGCTGAGTACGTTTATAGTATGAGAAATGAACAGAATTAAACACAGATAATAGTGCTTTTCTTCTTGGGAAATCAAACTGTTTATTCTTGTCCTGAGTCCCTCACGGTACCCTATTACACACACCATTATCTACACATGCAATTCAGGAGACATTCATCTTCTATTTTAAGAAATCATGATAACTCATTATGGGGCAAAAAAAATCAGGCACACTTCATTTTGTGTTTTCCCTCAATTAGGTAGAGACCTCAGGAATTGATAGTAAAAAAGATATAGATATTTCTCCTGACCTGGATTTTCACTGGATTTTCTCAATATTAGGCAATAGATTACAAGATAAAAATCAATGATACATGGTTAAAAAAAAAAAAGTGCATTTTAAAGTTTCCCAAGCCAATTGTTTACAGCCATAATAACTTGATAAAAACAAAGAACTTCCTTTCTATCGTTTTTAATGATTTTCTTTCTAGAAATGTGATGGATATGACAGAAAAAGTCTTAAGATTGGTATAACAAGCTCGACTCTGCAACTAATTAGCTGGGCGACTCGATGCAAGTCACCTGACCTCTCTCCTGCTCATTTCTTCCTCTGTAAAAAATGGTCAGAAGAGTCACCTCCAGACTGTCACGAAGGTTAATAATGTACTTTATAAAATCACCATGACAAATTTCAGCAACAGCAGTTATGACTTGTATTCATTTGTTAAATAAAAGAGTTTTAGTTGTATAGATGTGTTATTAAAAATAATGGTGTCTTAAGCTTATTGGAACTACCAATTATGAACATTTTTCTGCAACTCTTGCTAGATAATCCAATTTAAAAAAAACAAAACCAATGCACAAATCACACTTATTTTACCAAGTGTACGTAGCCACCTACTATATCTCCTCTGCTCCTGGCATTTGGTGATACCTCCATCATCGTGGGAACACCCCTTACGTGACCCTAGCATTTGTCACATTCGTGGTCAATTTTCAGGTATTTGATATTCTTTAGGGCAAAGAACACATAAATAAAACTGAAAGGTAAGAAATTATCGGGCAAAGGCACTGGAGTCTACTCATGAACCCGAAGCCCCCACGGGTTATCTGGTGGGTAACTGAGTGGGTCAAAGCCGGCTTAAGAGCTTGCCTTCCACGAAAGGGTGTTCTCTCTCACGCCGAGCAAAGGACTTCCATTCACACAATTGTGTTCTAAAGCAGAGCGTCCCAGTGTTGACAAACAGGCAAAAAAGTGAAGACACCTTGGGAGGATTAATGTTATCGGCGCTTGGGAGACATGGGACGGTGGCACGAGGGTGATGGGTCTGTGGTCCTTATGACAACGTGACCCACACTCACTTTCTAGGAGGGATAAGAACTATGCCCCGCACAGCACCTGCCTCTCCTCCCGACTAAACCTCTCTGGCTTTCTCTCCTTGCATCTCCCTATTTTTCCCTCCAATATTTATCTCCTGCAAAATCTCAGTGGTTCTGAGAAAGATTAGAGGTTGGTAGGAGGGAGACATGCAGGGAATTATTCTGTACAATTTTAAATTGTTCCCATCATTCTGACATTTTTTTTTATTATCTCAGTTAGCTTCAGAGCTTATCTATTTTCCCACTTACGTCTCCATTTGTATTTAATACTTGAGTTTCTCTTCGGAAAAGGTTGCCGTGCGTGTATCATGGTGTTTCAATGATCTACACTTCAGCAGAACGTTCATCTTCAAAAGCGACCCTCTTGTCCTTGGCCTTCGCACTAAATGACGGCGAGGATTAAAACTCAATGCTCTCCTTAGCGAGAAAAACAAAATGGGGCTGAAGTAGATTAAATAACTCGTTTGATGTCACTCGAAGTGAAGCCAAAACATGAGGTACTCGCTAGATGCAAATACGTGTGTTTAGCCATTTAAATGTGTCTTGAGGGTCCAAATAATTTAGCATCTGGTGACACGTTGACTCTGTGGCTCTCTCGACCAGACTGGGAGCTCCCAGATGCCTCGGACTGGCTGCTACTTCCCATATCGTTCTCGCAACACGCAGGATCACAGGATGGGGCCCTCAGGGCATAGCCATCGATTCCCAGCGTTACGGTGACTGAGAATTATCTGGGGCGTGTGCTCTAACTACAAATTCCCCGGTTGCTCCTCCAGAAAGCCGCCCTCCCGGGAGCAGGCACAGGTACCAGGATCCAAATGTTGAACAAGTCCCGCATGTGACGCTGATGCAGGTCGCCCAGGGAACACGGGGCAATATTAAATACTGAATGACAGAGCGGTGGTTTCCAGCGAGGGATGCTCTCCGCCCACCCTGCAGCCTCTGATGTGATCGGTGTCTTAGAAATATTCCACACTTACGATCAATTTACGGAAACAGCAAACCCAACAAGGAAGGGAACTCTAGGGCATCAGCCCTTCCCAGGTTTTAAGCTTTGCTGTCCTCTTCCTTGCCCCGTACTTCATTACACAGGACTTGACGTATTAGATTGATATCATCCTCGTGTGTTTATTTCTTCCACCCGTAAATTCCCCGTCAGTGCTTCAGAACAGAGAACTGAACTAATTTTAGTAAATCAAGGTGACTTTTACTGTCTCACCTCCCAGTCTGGCCTCTTCGAGAAGACCTTGGGTGTTAGAGAAGGTCTGAGGAGGGGCCACAGTCCATAGCTACAGCTCATCCCAGGAGAAACGGAACTTTGGAAAGGACCATGGCTAGGCACCGTTGGCTCACACCTGTAATCCCAGCACTTTGCAAGGCTGAGGTGGGAGGATCACTTGAGGCCAGGAGACTGAGACCAGCCTGGGAAACATAGCAAGTCCTCAGGCTTCACAAAAAATTTGAAAATTAGCCAAGCATGGTGGCTCATGCCTGCAGTCCCAGCTACTCGGGAGGCTGAGGCAGGAGGATCACTTGAGCCCAGGAGTTTGAGGCCGCGGTGAGCTATGATTGCACCCCCACACTCCAGCCTGGGCGACAGAGTGAGACCCAGTCTCTTAGAAAAAAAGAAGAAGAAAGAACCATACCTA
This sequence comes from Lepilemur ruficaudatus, assembly GCA_963574885.1. NCBI lineage: Eukaryota > Metazoa > Chordata > Mammalia > Primates > Lepilemuridae > Lepilemur > Lepilemur ruficaudatus. The sequence continues at coordinate 39,349 of CAUYRT010066381.1, forward strand.
CAACTCTGCAGGGTCATGGCTCAAAAGCGGGAAACCCTCTTGCTTAGGGGCTAGAAAATTTCCCAAGTTGATATGACCAGTCATTAACTTAAACATCAAAGCAGTGGCACAATTTATAATTGCAGAAAAGTTCACTTGAAATATACTGAATTGAGCAAACCCTTTGGCTGCGCTCTGTTTACCAGCTGTCAGTATTTCTTCAGCTCCAGCCGTGCCGGGACACGCACACAGGTGCACGATACCGATGGCTGCGTTCCCCTGGGCACCCAGAGGGACTTGCCCTCAGATCTTTGCCTGTCACTGTCTCTTGCTGACATGCCCGAGGCTGTGGACTCCGGCCACCAGCCTTGCGGTTTCTTTCCACATTGGCTCCTGCGCTGGACTCTTACTGAGATGAGAAGTACGTCCACGAGAGATGGTTGGCTGCAAGGTGGTTATTAAAGGAAAGGCACACAGTTTTGAAAAGCCCAAAGTTGCCTCTCGTCTGAAATTTTCCTGGTGTTCTTGACAAAAGATCTGAAAGGAGGAGAAATTAACATACCGCCTCCGAACTTGCTGACTTCTCAAGACAGAGACTGGCAGACACCCTACTGGCTTCCCTAAAGCCGCGCTTTCATGCACACACACACACGCTCTTTCTCGCTCTCTCGACAAGCAGGAATCCCCACTGCTCTTTCCGAATGCCAGGACCACCTTGATCTGAGGCTCCATGAGTTCCTGTTCCTCTTATGAGCATGACAATCATCCTTTAAACAACACACCAAGAGATCAAAGATCCGTGTGGCACTTTACTAAAACCAGAGTGTCGACTCCTGGGGGCATGAAATGCACTTTTCATAATTCCTACTGACAACCCTCTGACGAGATGACTTTGTCCTCTCTGCCCTGCTGAGTTTGCTATAAGGGAAGCTCCTGGAAACAGAACGGAGGGGCCATACGCCACCTGCTCAGTGGAGACAACCCCCGTTAAGAGTATGGGGCTTACATGCATTTGCCTGCAAGTTGAGCCTCTCAAAGTGGGATTCCACTAAATCAGTGTTAATCCCATTTACATAATCCACTACTTGGGGCTTTCTAAAGACCGTGTGACTTAGCAAGAAGCTGCCGTGGGGTACTGAACAGAACCCCGGTAAAAGAGAACTGTTGATGTCAACATCAGCTTTGGCACCGGAGAGCCCGTTCCTACAACTAACGGATTTTCTATGCACCCTCTCTTAGGCCAGTTAACAAGGGAGGATGCAGAAGTGAGTCACTTGATTGCAGGTCACACACTCAAATGGCCGTGAGGAGCGAAAGTAAAGGAAACGAGGGAAGTTGGAGGGAAGTTGGCCTGCTTGGGACAGTGGCAGACTTGGCGGGCAGGTCCCACCCAGAAGGGTCAGCGGCGATGGAGTCCCCTTCACCACTGCCATGCAAGACGGCAGCCCTGACCTGCCAGACTTCCTAGTGTCTCCAAAAATGCCAGAAATTTGTACTTTAGGTGAAAGCCACTGTATTTTTCTTAATCGACTTAACCCATGCATACAGTTTAAAAAATCAAAGGCTTGTGATAACAGCAGTCCTTGCTCCATCCCTGCCCAAACACCATTCCCACTCTTAGAAACGATTAATACCATTTTCAACTCTTCTTTTTATTTCTTCGGGCATTTTCTTCAATATTAATAAAAATTCTGCTTATGCTGCTCTTTGTTTAGTTATTCTGAACATTCATTACCTGCTCACTCCCTGCGGTCACAGAGGTGGATTTATTCTAGGTCTGATTGCACCGACCTTCCTGACACAGGCACACCCCTCGGGCTCCCCTGCTCTGCTGCCACGGGCTGTCACCTGGGGCTCCCTGCACCTTTCTGTAGAGCCAAATCCCTGTTTTCTAGGTTCCATATTTTTCTCAGATGTCATTTTATTGGAACATCTCTCCAGTAACTTCCTAAAAAGGCTGTTAGGAAGGCGAATGTTTTGAAGTCTCACATGTATGCAATGTCCTTATCCTACCCCCACACTGGATTGGGAATTGGGCTGGTATGTTTCTGCATTGAAAACTGCTTTCCTGTAGAATTTTAAAGGCCCCCCCTCCATTGTCTTCCCGTTTCTAAGGTTGCCATAGATAAATCTGATGCATGTTCCTTTGTGTGTGTCTCGTTTTTCTCTCTGCAAACCTTAGGATCTTCTCTCTTTGTGCATGGTATTCTGACAGTTTATGGTGACATAGGGACATGTCAGTCAGAATATTGGGTCTAAAACCTGGCCACGTCACTTACAGCTGTGTGATCGTGGACATAGAACATCTCTGTGCCTCGATAACTGAAGATGAGTATCCTTTGCATAAAGTGGTTGTGCAGATTAGTGAGATAACAGATCAAAGCCCTTAGAACAGTGCTTGGCAAACAGTGAGCAGCTGGTAAACGCTGGGCTTTCTGACACTGATTCTGCCGTCATCGTTCTTGTCCTAGCTGGCCTTTCCTCGGACTGGTTTGTGCCCTTACTGAACTATGCCTGTGATGACTTCCTCCCTCCATTTCCTCTCTTCTTTCTTCTTGCGATTCCTATTAGGCAGATATTAGACTCCTGGATTCTTCCTTTCCTACGCTCATGCTTTTATATTTTTCATTTCGCCTTTTTATTATTTTTCTACTTTCTGAGATATTTCCTGGACCTTTATTTTCCAATTCCACTGATTTCGCTGATGGCAATTACACTTTCAATTTCCAAGAGCTCATTCTATTTCCCTGATGGTTTCTTTTCCATCAGCATGTTGCTTTTGGTTTTTGGATACAGTATGTTCTCTTATCTCTCTGAGAATAATAAGTCAACTTTTATTGAAATTGTTTTCTGATTTCTGCAATCACATCTCCTCAGGGTTCCTTTCTTCTATTTGTTTGGTTTGTTCTTACCATTTTTACAGCAGAGAATTTCTTCTGCAAAGTTCTGGCCATCCCTGGCTGTGTGTTCATACCCAGGAGGGAGGTCCCCGAAGGCTGCAGTCTGCGTGGCGCCCTGTGCCTGTGGCTTGTGTCTGTTGACTGGTGGGCTCCAGGCGACCTTCCCTCCAAAGCCATTCCCATTTCCCCAGGGTAGAAGCCTCCACTGTCCTGCCTGGGGACAGCACCTGCTGCAACATTCTGGAACAGAGTTGGGGGTCCCGAGCTCCTGATGCAAACTTCCATTTAACCCACATGGAGTCCCACACCTCCCCTGGTCTTCGGAAGTCCAATGTTCTCCATTTTAATACCTTTAGACGGTGAATTTCCTCACTCTGTGGGGGCAAACTGCTCTGGTATCCCCTTTCCGCTCTGGTATCCCACTAACCCGCCCTTGCCCCTCACGGCCTAGGGCCTCTGGGGCCAGAGCCTCTTGGGGTCCTGCAGGACAGGCTGGCCGCTTCTCCCAAGCACGGCCCTCTGCAGGCACATTAGGCAGCCGCTTCTTTTGCTCTGTTGAGTCGGTTCATGCTCTTCCATCCACTTTCTGTGTCCAGAAAAAAAAAGGAATCTTGATTTTTAAAGGTTGCCAACTAATTCAAATTTTATGATATTCTTTGGCATGGGTGGGGGGCAAAAGACGCGTCAGGGCGTCAGCGTCCGCCCCTAGGCCGGTTGTTAACCGAGGGCAAGGCAGTGATTCTGGAAGCTTGGGACGTTCCACCCCAGCCCACACGTACGAATGATCCGAGATGTCATTAAAGATGCGGATCTCTAGACTCCACCCTAGACTCACCTACACCACAAGCCCTGTGAGTGGGCCCAGGAAACTGCACGTTTAACGCGTCGTCCTGCGAGGCTCTGATGCAGTGGCCTGCAGTGTGGCCCACACTGATAAACACCACTCAGAGGACAGCCCCCCTGGAGCTGGTCCTAGAGGTCCCACCCCGAGGCAGTGTGCGCACAACTCCGCCTCCTGGTGAGTCCCTGTCAGTTACACACTGAGTCCTCGCTGGGACGCACTTGACATCGGCCTCGCCGAGGAGTTCTCGTGCAACATGAGCCGTAAGGCACAGCCCAGGGATCCATTCCGTTGGACGGGAGGAGGTCTAGTCAAGGTCCTGCTTGGCCCCGCACGGGGAGAACTCTTCAGTAAGAACAAAGACAAACTCATCTTCATACAGGTGAGCGCATCAAGCAGCTCGTGTCGGCAGGGCGGGCAGGCTGGCCGAACACGCGCGCACAGCCAGAGCGAGGGGTCGCACCGGTGGTCAGAGAACTCCCTGGGGAGTGTGACGTTCAGTTACCATTTCCCAGAGAAGAGGGCCACGGTGGATGATGCAAGATGTGCTCTATGACGTAAAGCAAATGTTTCCGAGTAACAGAATGCGCCCAATGCCACCTCAGGACCTCTACAGAGACTGGGGACATAGAGAGGGAAGGTTACAAGAACAAAAAGGACCA
>CAUYRT010066383.1:0-12236 GCA_963574885.1 Lepilemur ruficaudatus
AAAAAATTAGCCGGGCATGGTGGCGCATGCCTGTAGTCCCGGCTACTCGGGAGGCTGAGGCAGAAGGATTGCTTGAGCCCAGGAGTATGAGGTTGCTGTAAGCTAGTCTGATGCCATGGCACTCTAGCCCAGACAACAGAATGAGACTCTGTCTCAAAAAAAAAAAAAAAAAGAAAGAAACAAAGAAAATTTCAATTTCAATTCACATTAGGAAGATCCAATTTCATTTGTTTTTTTCCATTTGGAAAACTAATTTGGGGGAATTAGATCTGACTCCAGTACCTAGACTTGTAATCACTAAGCAAAATAGGTAGGAAACTAATGAGATCCTCTTGTTGAGGACCTACTATGCTACTATGCTGAGTACTATATATACATTATACAAATATATAATAATTCTGCAAAGTATATTATTACTATCCTCATGTTACAGATAAAGAAACTGAGCCTAAGAAATATGTCTAATCCATTAGAAGATAATGATAGGATGTCTCTAATCTATTACCCATGTTCTTTCTACCATACCATACCATACTGTTTTATGTAAGAATTTGATCTCTGGATAAAAGAGGAAATATTGTCATTTTCAGGATGTTGCAGTCACTTTACTCTCCAGGTCCATATATAGTGACACTTATTTTATTTTCATTGTTCATTTATTCATTCACTCAACAGATATTTCATGAGTGCCTATAACCTGTCAGACATTGTTCTAGGCTCTGGGCATGAAGTAGTGAGGGAAACAAAGTCCCTATGCTTTTAAGGGCACAGTCTTAGTATCTAACCTGATCATAAGCAGTCTCCCATGTCTGTTCTACATGACTCAATCTTAACTTTTTTTTTGTTTGTTTTTGAGACAGAATTTCACTCTGTTACCTGGGCTAGAGTGCAGTGGCATCATCATAGCTGACTGCAACCTCAAACTCCTGGGCTCAAGTGATTCTTCTGCCTTAGCCTCCCAAGTAGCTGGGATTACAGGCACACACCACCACACTCAGCTAATTTTTCTATATTTTTGTAGAGACAAGGTCTCTTCTTGCTCAGGCTTGTCTTTAACTCCTGGCCACAAGCAGTCCTCCTGCCTAGGCCTCTCAGAGTGCTAGGATTACAGGTGTGAGCCACCACACCCAGCCAATCTTACACACTTTTTAAAGGAAATCTTCCTCAAATACCAGAGTGACAGGACTACACCATGTCACACTGTCATGTAGCAAGGCTGAACTTAACAGAGCAACTTGGAAAAATACCAGTATTCATCCAGAAAGAACCTTATGAAATAAAGCATCCCCATGTGTCTTCCCTTCTTCTACAGCTTATATCTTCACTTTTCAAAATAATGTTAACAATATTACAAAAGTAATTACCTTAACAAAATGAGCATGACTTCTTCAAAGCATCCATACACATCTCGTGCTGTTTCTAAAGCCTTTCCCTTCTCTCCTTAAAAGGATGCTTTTCAGTGTGTCACAAGTAGTAATAAACTGCTGCTTCGTTTCTTTAATACAAATTCAAAGTCTATACATACTTAGAAAATTGAAGAATGCAAAGAACTAGGCAAAAAAGTCAATTCTGCAGAAAAATGTTAAGGTGCCAAGAACTTCCTTTATCTTCTCACCACCGATTTGCATGTTTTCATCCTTCAAACAAAGGAAAATCCCCTTCCCTGAAGCTCTAGACCAGCCCCTTGCTCCTACTTACACCATAGCACAGAACCTTCAGTTATTTCTTCTGTTCTACATCCATCTCTACCGCAGTAGTCCCATAAGAACATCATATAAACATCCTCTAATGCTGACATCTCAATAATAAAAGAAAACCTCTCTTGACCCCCTGGTGCCGTCCAAGCACTTCTCTATTTCTCTGCTTCCTCCTCACAGTAAACTGTCTCATCTCAGAGGCTGGTCTACAAATGCCATTTCCTCACTTCCTCCCCAGTCTGGCTACAGTCTACCCTAATTCACTGATACTGCTCTTGTCCAGGTCATCAATGACCTTCCAATGGTTTCCTGTCTTATCTTACTAGACCCCACATTCTACACAGTAAACTGCCCTTCCTCAAAGCATTTTCTTCTCTCAGCTACTGTGACACTATTCCCCTGGTTTTTCTTCCTCCTCTCTAACCAATCCTCAGTCTCATTTGCTGCCTCCTCCAGAATCACACAAACTCTAAGGCTTGGAATTCCTCAGGGTTTGGTGCTGAGTTCTCTTCTTTTTTTCCCATACACACCTGACATTCTCTTCCTAGGTGATGCCATGCAAACTCACACTATAAATACTATCAATGACTAGAAGGACTCCCTCCCTGAGCTCCAGACTCATATGTCCAACTACTCATTTGGAATCTCCATTTTAATATTGTATGAGCAACCAAAATTGAACTCTACTTTTGCTCCCAAACCCAACTTTCCCCAGACTTCCCCATCTTAGTACTGTATGACCAAGCTAGTCAAAAACTTAGAAATCATTGTTGATGGCTTCCTCACCTTCACCCCATCCATTAGCAAGTCCTATTGAGTTTATGCCCACCATATATCTTAAAATAAATCACTTCTCTCCATCTGCACTGCCATCATTCTAGTCCAAGCCATCTGAACTATTACAGTAGCCTTCAAACTGTCTCCCTTTCCACACTTGGAAGTCCATTCTCCACACAGTATATAGACATCTTTTAAAAGGCAAACCACGTGACAATCCTACTTAAAGCCTTTCAGTAACTTCTGTAAAATGTGAACTCCTTACTGGGATCTACAAAGCCCTGCAAGATCTGTTCCCCACTTACCACTCCATTTCTTTCCATTCATATTCCGACTGGTTCCTAATTCACCACAGACTCCAATCTCAGGGCCTTTGCAAGTGCTAGCCCCTCACCCAGAGTGCTATACACACAACAGATTCTCACCCTCCACATCTTAGTCTAAAATTAGTACATAAAGATTTTTCCTAATCACTGTATTGAGCACATCCCCATCTTACTCTCTAACATATTTTTCAAATTTCCTGCCTAGCACTTATCACAATTATTAGATTTTATTTATTTCTTTACTGGTTTATTATTTGCCTACCTTCCTGCAATACAAGCTCCCATCTTTTTTGGGTAGTATATATGTAGCACCAATACATATTTGTATTAACAGAATGAATGACAGAAAAAAACAAATTGAGGATGGAGTAGGAAGAGAGAAGGAAAAGCAAAGAAAAGACAACCCATTCGCAGTCCATACTTATGTTTCCACCAGTTCTATGACATGGATTTTTTCATATTATAAGTAGACACCCTCCATTGGGTAGGTTGAGCCTAACAGTAATATATAATATTATGTTATATATTAACATAATATATATTATATAGTAATATAACTTAACCTATTCATAAAGTCACAGCTCTAGCAGCAGTCTGTCTGCTTCTCTACAACTAGTCTTGGGCATGACTAGTGCACACCTAAATTTGCCCATGTAAATTTGGAGAAAATTTTGCTTAAAACCTAAAGCCAAGAAGAAGAAAAGATAATATAAAATGCAAGTGTTTTATGTCTAGACTCATTAGAAAATGTCCCTAGACACTAGGCATGGTGGCTCATGCCTATAATCCTAGCACTTCGGGAGGCCTAGGTGGGAGGATTGCTTGAGGACAGGAGTTCAAGACCAGCTTGGGCAAGATAGCAAGACTCCGTCTCTACAAAAAATTTTAAAAATTAGCTGGGTGTGATGACACACACTTGTAGTCCCAGATACTTGGGAGGCTAAGGAAGGAGGATTGCTTGAGCACAGGAAGTTCAGGGTTACAGTAAACTATAATCTGGCCACTGTACCACTTCAGCCCGGGCAACAGTAAGATCCTGTCTCTTAAAAAAAAAAGAAAGAAGAAGAAGACGAAGAAGAAGAAGACGACGACGAAGAAGAAGAAGAAGACGACGAAGAAGACAAAGACGACGACGAAGAAGAAGAAGACGACGACGACGACGACGACGAAGAAGAAGAAGAAGAAGAAGAAGAAGAAGACGAAGACGAAGAAAATGTCTCTAGAAAAGCAAAATGTTAAAGCTGGGTGATGGGTAAATGAAGAGTATATCACATTATTATCTCTACTTTTGTGTGTTTAAATTTTCCCCTAATAAAAAAGTTAAATAAATAAAAGTAAATGCCTCCAAGAAGTGAAAAAAGGAGAAGTATCTGTGGGTCACAGATAACCCTGGCTCAAGTGTGCTCTGTTGACATTTGGAGATTTAATTTAAATCAATTGATCATTCTTAATAGTGTCTTCATAAGACATCAGGGCCTTTTGAGGAGCATACGAGGACACCAAGAAAGGAGGACTGCCCTCTCACCTGCTCTGTGTCACAGCCTTCCATCCTCAGCCTTCCACCCGCCCAGCACCTTTCTATGGGAGTTTCCAATAACCACAGCTCAAGGACAGAGCAACTTCAGGAGAATAAAATCATTTAAAAGGGGAAAGGAATAAAAGCATGCAGAAGGAAAAAACAAATAATCTTTGCTTAAATTCAAACACAATGTTGTCCCGTAGAATTCTGATGAGGTAATATTTCTTCTAAAGTGGCACTTCAAATTCAGAAGGAATTTATAGAAGACAAAATGCAAATACACCAGAGGCCAGTATTCCCATCCAATAAAGCCCCTTCTCTCAAGGATTCCTCACTGTACTCCAGGACTTCTCTATAGCATTAAGTAAAATGTTATGGTAGTCAGTGATTAAAAGACTAAAATAAAGCCCTCATTTACCAGGTGATACAAAAAACAGAAGAAACTAAGCTACTCTGGCAGGCGTTTGTTTTTTGCTATAGAAAGTCTAGTCTATGAGAAAACAAATATAATAGAAGTTTATTTCCAGTTTGGATTGAAAAACAATAATTCTTAAATCCCATTAGGAAATTAAAGAACTGCTGCTAGCTACAATTTTAAGAAATGGATTATATCCTTACAAATTAATCCATGAACATAATGAGATGGATCCAAATCAGAACATGAAAGATCTGTTTATGTTGACAGGTAGCACAAGGATCATACTTAAATAATTAGCATTACAGAAATCTAAATTAGTATGATGAATGAAATAATCTGGTACTTGAACATAAATTATTCAGTTCATCAAAAACACAATCAGTTACTTCCTAGAGATACTTTTTAACATTAAAAGCTCTTACAATTTAAATTTCTATAGAAAGAAGAAAGGATGTGAATTTCACAAAAAATAAGTTATGGTAGAACTCTAAATGTATAAATGTAATCACTGACACAGGATTTTTTTTTCTTTTGGGGTTGGGGGTGGTTTCTTGGTCTATCAGTGACAAACCTCACACATCCATAAACATAATCAACCTGAATCCCTGGGCCAATCTTAACTGGGGCAGGGAAGTGGGCGAAACAGCAGAGGGAACAAAGGTACCAATTTCTATCAATTTCATTATTTTCTCCCTGTATTTTGAGAGATGTTGCCATCCAGAATGAATAAGGAAAATACAGTATAGACATACAACAGAATATTATTCAGCCCTAAAAAAGGAGATTCTGACACGTGCTACCACATGGATGAACCTTGCGGACACTATGCTTAGTGAGATAAACCAGTCACAAAAAGGCAAATATCATGTGATTCCACGTATACAAGGTACCTAAAAATTTTATAGAAACAGAAAGTAGACTGATGGTTACCAGGGACTGGGAGGAGTGAGGAATGGGGAGTTATTGTTTAATGGGTATGGTATTTCAATTTTATAAGATGAAAAGAGTTACGTACATGGATGGTGGTGATGGTTACATAACATTATGAATGTATTTAATACCACTGAACTGTACACTTGAAAATGATAAAGATGCTAAATTTTATTTTGCTACAGTACAAATGGGAAAAAATAAAATGTTTCACGCCTGTAATCCTAGCATTCTAGGAGGCCGAGGCTGGAGGATCACTCAAGGTCAGGAGTTCGAAACCAGCCTAAGGAAGAGCGAGACCCCATCTCTACTAAAAATAGAAAGAAATTAATAGGCCAACTAAAAATATATAGAAAAAATTAGCCGGGAGGATGGTCAGGCTTGAGGCTCTGACTCGAGGGGGGGAAGGGGGCAAGGGCAATGTACGTAACCTTAACATTTGTACCCACGTAATATGCTGAAATAAAAAAAAAAACAAAAAGAAAAAAAAGAAAAAATTAGTTGGGCATGGTGGCACATACCTGTAGTCCCAGCTACTTGGGAGGCTGAGGCAGAAAGATTGCTTAAGCCCAGGAGTTTGAGGTCGCTGTAAGCTTGGCTGACGCCATGGCACTCTAGCCCCGGCAACAGGGTGAGACTCTGTCTCAAAAAAAATAAAAAATAAAATGTTGCCATCCCTAATAAAAATGACCCTATTAATGATAGATCATGTCATAAATCATGATGAGCACTAGATATGACTGTAGTTAGCAATCAAGTATATTTACATTTCGGTGTCCTTCAAAAAGTGAGAAAAGACGGTTGAGCGAGGTGGCTCACATCTATAATCCTAGCACTCTGGGAGGCCGAGGTGGGAGGATCACTTGAGGTCAGGAGTTTGAGACCAGCCTGAGCAAGAGTGAGACCTTGACTCTATAAAAAAACAGAAAAATTAGCCGGGCGTGGTGGTGCACGCCTATAGCCCTAGCTACTTAGGAGGCTGAAACAGGAGGATTGCTTGAGCCCAGGAGTTTCAGGTTACAGTGAGGGAGCTATGATGACGCCACTGCACTCTAGCCAGGGCAACCGAACGAGACTCTGCCTCAAAAATAAATAAATAAAGTGAGAAAAGAAAGAAACGGACAAAGGGACAAACACGACCTTTAAATGACAGCAGGGCTCTGCGTCTGTAATCAGATCAGGAGAGGCCAATATGATCCTTTAGGTGACAGAGATCTAATCTGGGACACAATTGGGCCTAAACACAGATTTACTGATCTCAAGGAAATGAGCACTTAATCACCGTAAGAGATCACAGACACAGTGAAGATATGTTTCCTGTCGTGTTCCATTTCTAAAGGCTGAGCTCAGTTTTGTGGTTTAACACATGGACGTAACTAGGCTAAAGTGGGATTTAATTCTTAGCTTTCTTATGTTTCAGTCATGATCTAAGATCTTACCCTGTGCTCTTATTTGGTATCACAGCCCAAACTACTCAGTCAATTTGTCCTACATTTAAATTTATCTCCACACATAAATTAAATAAATACCACCTCTGCTGGATAGTATATATTGGTACTTAGCCCCACATCTACCCTTGTAGACCAGGAGTGGGGGACCTGCAGCCTTAAGGCCACATGTGGCCTTCTAGGTCCTTAAGTGCTGCCTTTTCTCTGAATCCAAATTTTACAGAACAAATCCTTTTTATTAATATATTTTTGTTCACCTTTTATATTTTTATTTTTAAAATGAATGTATTTAAAATACCAAAGAATAAAATAAGTTTCAACAAAATAATCCTCCCAGATTGACCAGCACAATTAGAACATTAGTAAGCCATAAGAGCTAAATGGACGGCTGCTACACTCTTGATTTATTATTGATAGTTCTAACTTCCCCTGCCTGACTGGCGCTGTTACCACATAAGGCTGGTTGGCAAGTTTATAAGGATCGAGTATGCCAGTCTGTTATCAGCTTTTGACACCAGTGCACTGTGTTTCTATTGGAAGTGGAATTTGTGAATAGTTGCACAGCTCAACAGTATTTTTTTAAATGTTTGCTTAACAGCCCATCATGTCAAAGACCAAAAAGAATGCTAAGGAAGAAAACAGATTTTTTAATGAGGATTGGGAATCGTAATATTGTCTTGTTTCTGCTAAAGATAAGATGATTTGCTTGCTTTGTGATACTGCAATATCAACATTAAAGAAATTCAATGCTCATCAGCATTATAATACTCCTAAGGATCACAAATATTTTAAATTAGAAGGAAAGGTACAAAAGGTTGTATTGCAGAAATTAAAAGATGAAAAGCAAAAGCAAAGACAATTATTTTAAGCAGCAATAAGATCTAGAAATAGTGCCACTGAAGCAACCTACACTCAAGTAAAAAGGGAAGTCATTCAGTTATGTAGAAATTGTGAAAGAATGCATTGTCAAAGTTGTAGGATGCTTAGACCCTGATAACACTTCAAAGTACAAACAACTGCCTATTTCAAGGAGAACCATAACTGACTGGCAACATGAATTATCCTTTAACTTAACAGAACTTCATGCAATACTACAAAAGGAATATATGTATTATTCAATCACTTTGGATGAATCAACAGATACTATGGACTTGGAGCAGGTTTTATACTTTACTTGGGTCATAACAGAAGATTTTCTTTGCTATGAAGAATTACTAACTTTGAGCACTCTTGCAAACAGAACATAGGGAACAGATATCTTCAACAACTTTTAAGATAAATGTCATTAAGTTAGACTGCATTTGATAAATATACTGAATATATGTACAGATTGTGTACCTTCCATGACAGGAAAATATGAAAAAAACATGTTCATTGCACAGATTTTAAAAAAAGTATTAACAGTTCCAGGCCAGGCACAGTGGCTCACACCTATAATCCTATAACTCTGGGAGGCTGAGGCTGGAGGATCGCTTTGAGGTCAGGAGTTTGAGACCAGCCTGGGCAACACAGCAAGACCCCAACTTTACAAAAAGTAAAAAATATTAGTTGGGCATGGTGGTACATGCCTATAGTCCCAGATACTCTGGAGGCTGAGGCAGGAGATCACTTGAGCCCAGGAGTTTGAGACTGCAGTAAGCTACTGACACACCACTGCACTTTACCCAGGGCAACAGAGCCATACTATGTCCCCCCCCAAAAAAAAAAAAGTATTAACAGATCCAGATGCTCTTATTTCTTTTCATTGTATCTTACATCAGCAAAATCTCTGTGCTAAAGCTACTATTTTAAATGACACTTTGCAACAAGTTATAAATATTGTTAACCATTACAGGTGCAAATGCAACATGGCATTGTCAGTTTTCTAAGATGCTAAAGTTGAAAGATAAAGTGTTCAGTGTGGATTTGCTATATCATTCTAAAGTGTGTTGGCTATCTCAGGGACAGGTGTTAACCAAAGTTTTATCTCTGGGAGAAAAGATAGTTAAATTTTATGAAGAACAGAATCAGCAATGTGAATTATTGAAAGAAGATTTCTATAGGAATGCAACATTTCTGTGGGATATCGTGTCAAATCAAAACCACTTGAATATTTCTTTGCAAGGTAAAACTAAGTCTGTATATGATATGTGGCAAAAAATCCAAGCACTTTGAAAAAAGCTATCTTTTTTCAAAATACTTCTTCAAAAGGAAATTTAGAATGAACATTTTCCCATTAGCAAAGGTCACTGACAAGCAGGATAATATATGAGAAAATCATTTGAAGAATACACAGCTGTTACTGGCCGGGTGCAGTGGCTCATGCCTAGAATCCTAGCACTCCAGGAGGCTGAGGCAGAATTGCTTGAGCTCAGGAGTTTGAGACCAGCCTGAGCAAGAGTGAGACCCTGTCTCCACTAAAAATAGAAAAATTAGCCAGGCATCATGGCGTGCACCTGTAGTCAGTCCCAGCTACTTGGGAGGCTGGGCAGGAGGAGGATTGCTTGAGCCCAGGAATTTGAGGTTGCAATGAGCTATGATGATGCCACTGCACTCTACTCAGAGTGACATAGCCATACTCAGCCATACTCAGCCATACTCTGAATAAAAAAAAAAAAACAATACACAGCTGTTGTAACAGCTAATAGATCTGTAGGTCTAATAGATCTGTAGACCTATTAATTGGAGAATACAATGAAAGGTTCACTGACTTTGAGAATCATAGCATCACATTCAAATTAGCATTTCTGCCTCACCTAGTTGGTATCACCAAGGCACTAAAGAACTACAGATGGAATTGACTGAGCTCTCAGTAGATGACATTTTAAAGTCATTGTTTCATGCTAAGAAAGATCCAATTGAAATATGGAAAAATAGCAATAGACTATCCATGCCTTCGTCAACATGCCCAAAAAATGCTTTCTTGCTTTTCAATCACTTATTGCTGTGAATCTACATTCTCCTATCTAACCCAAATCAAGACACCTTTAAGGTCACAAATGACTGATACCCATCTGGAGGATCAACTGAAACTGTAAACCTCCATGCTGCAGCCAAATACTCAAAATGCTTTCCAACAAAAAGCAGACATAACAAAGTCCCTAAAAGGTTAACTTTAAAATTAACAAGTAGTTTTCATTTTTTGGAATTAAGCACTTAGTAGTTAGATTTTTACAAAATAATATACATTTTTAAGTATATCTAATTGAAGTTTCTTGAATGTGGCCTTATTTGATTACAGCTAAATTAATGTGGCCTTTCAACATGAAAAGGTTCCTCACCCCTGTTCTAGACTCCCCTGAATCACAGGACTGAAATGTGCATTTCCAAACCCTGTTGTCAGCTGTGCTCCCACTAGGTTTTGACAGCAGCACTGGAAGGAATACAGGTTCCTGCTTGAAGGTGGCAAACTGCAACAGCATCAGTGGGAAATGGAGGTTTGTGGGCTGTGGTTTGTGGGCACCTTTTCCCTTTTATTCCTCTAGCCCTTCCTTTTGTAATCAATTCCTAGAATTATATCCCCTTTTGATTGAAACACTTGGAGTGGTTTCCTGACCAGACACAAATAGCCCACCAAATTAAAATTTTATTTATATAATTCGAGAGCGAGGGTGGGTGGGGAACTATGCTATGAAATATTCATTCATTCAACAAATTTTTATTGAGCATCTATTATGGGGCCAGACCCTTTTCTAGGTACTGTAAATATAGTAGAAAACAACACAGATGAAAATCCTTGTCCTCGGCCGGGCGCGGTGGCTCACGCCTGTAATCCTAGCACTCTGGGAGGACGAGGCGGGCGGATTGCTCAAGGTCAGGAGTTCGAAACTAGCCTGAGCAAGAGTGAGACCCCGTCTCTACTAATAATAGAAAAAATTAATTGGCCAATTATATATATATAGAAAAAATTAGCCAGGCATGGTGGCGCATGCCTGTAGTCCCAGCTACTTGGGAGGCTGAGGCAGAAGGATCGCTTGAGCCCAGGAGTTTGAGGTTGCTATAAGCCAGGCTGACGCCATGGTACTCTAGCCCGGGCAACACAGTGAGACTCTTTCTCAAAAAAAAAAAAAAAAAAGAAAAGAAAAGAAAATCCTTGTACTCAAGGAGCTTACATTCTAGTGTAGGAGAGAGAGGCAATATTCAGGATAAATAAAGAAAATACACAGTATGTAAGACAAGTGCTAAGAAGAAAAAAATTAAGCAGGTGCAGTGATATGAAATGTTGGAGGAGGGTTGAAACTTTAGATACAAAGGTCACTGAGGTGATTTCTGGGAAAAGACTCCAAGGAGATAAGGGAGTTAGTCATGTTCTATAGGAAGAGCATTCCAGGCAGAGAGAACATTATGTGCAAGGGCCCTAACGAAGGAGCCCCCTTGGGACATTCCTGCGTGGCTAGAGTAGATGTCTGAGGAGTGGGTGGGCCAGGCCACTGGAGCTTTGTAGGCTACAATAAAGGGTTTAGCTACTGCAGTAGATTCTGAGCAGAGGACTGATACCATCTGACTTGTTAACAGGGTCCTTCTGTGTCAACAGTAGTAGACTGTAGGGGGCCAGGGTAGAAGTAGGGGAAACAGCTTCTACAATAATCCATAGGAGACTGAATTGTAGCTGGGACCAAAAAAGTAGCAGTGAGGATGCTGAGCAAATTATGAATATTTTTTAACTCCTATCTGATCCTTAAAAAATCAGGGGCTGGTCCCTGAATCTTGCTGGAATTCACACAACAAAAATTTCTATGGGACTCGTACCAAGTGAGTATATAATGGCTTTATTCAAAGATAATTAAATAATTGCAAATTAATATTCTGCAATAGTCAATATGGGGGAAAAAACTAATGTATACTATTCTAGGGTTATAAAAATTTTAATATTTTATAGAAACATACCTATCAATTCAGTTTTTATTAAACTGATCTAATTAAAGAGAAAGTATTGCCTTATTAACTGTATTTCTTTTTTTTTTTTTTTTTGAGACAGAGTCTTGCTCTGTTGCCCAGGCTAGAGTGAGTGCCGTGGCATCAGCCTAGCTCACAGCAACCTCAAACTCCTGGGCTCAAGCGATCCTTCTGCCTCAGCCTCCCAAGTAGCTAGGACTACAGGCATGTGCCAACCTGCCCGGCTAATTTTTTCTATATATTTTT
>CAUYRT010066384.1:0-11773 GCA_963574885.1 Lepilemur ruficaudatus
CTGTGAAAATATACAAATATTATGTAACCCATAATAAACATTTAAAACATAAAAAAATAATACAATAATTATTATCAATGATGTGAAGAAAAGAGAACCCATACATTCTGTTGATAAGAATGTAAATTATACAGCCATTATAGAAAACATTCAGGAGATTCTTGAAAAATCCAAAATAGAAGTACCATATGATCCAGCAATCACGCTTCTGAGGATGCATATAGAATTTAATATTGAAAGGAAATTAAATCAATGTCTCAAAGGGATATCTGAACTCCCATGTTCATTGCTACATTATTCAGAATAACCAAGCTATGGAAACAACTTAAATATCCACCAAGAATGAATGGAGAAAGAAATGTAGTGTACACACAGATACACACACACACGCACACTCACTGGAATATTAATCAGCCTTGAAAAAGAAGGATATGCTGTCATCTGTGACAACATGGATGAACCTGGAGAACATCATGCTAAATGAAATAAGCCAGGCACAGGTAGACAAATATTTCATGATCTCACTTATATGTGGAATCTAAAGAGTAAAACCCATAAAAGCAGACTAGACTAGCAGTTGCTAGATTTTGGAGGTGGAGAAAATAGGTAATGTTGGTTGAAGTGTGCAAAGGTTCACTTATGCAGGATAAATAATTTATGGAGATCTAATTACAGCATGGTGAGTATAGTTGATAATATTCTATTGCATAGTTGAAATTTATGAAGAGAGTTGAGCTTAAATGTTTAAATGTTCTCATCACATACACACACATATACATTGAGTTATAACTATATGAGGTGATGGATATGTGAATTAGCTTAATTGTGGTAACAATTTCACATTGTGTATATATGTACCAAAACATAATGTATATCTTAAATATATACAATTTTTGTCAGTACAGTTCAATAAAACTAGAGGGAAAACTTTGAATAAATGCATTCTGAAACTTAATAAAACTTGACAATATTGCTTTTTATTCTTCAGCATTTATACACTCCTCTATTAAATAAATTAAAGCATGGAGACGACTAATAATTTAGTCTTCATTCTGTTTCACATGTCTTCATTTCCAAGCCATTTTCCATGCTCATATGATGTAAAAGATGACCAAAAGAATTGAAAGTGGATCTCTGGCTCTCTGGCTCTACTTATAGTCCTTAATATATATATATATATATATTTCAGTGTATATATATTATGTATGTATATTATATATGATGTATAGTGTATGTATATTATATATACACACATAATATATACATATTATGTGTGTATACACACACACACATAATCTTTTCTGGATATAGTTACCTCTGTGACAGGCAGATTTCCCAATGTTTATATAAGAAACAAATAGACAAAGAAATCCGTCTCTTAAAAATTTGTGTTTCTTATGTTCTAAATTTTCCCACCAGCCCAGTTATCCAAGGTAGAAAAATTGAGAACACTTTTCTTTGTTATTGTCTTTCACTATCTACATTCACTAAGCTTTTGATCTTAGTGTATTTTGAGTAGAGATAATTCTTTCTCCCTGCACTACAATCTTTATGCATTGTCTTTCCTACTTTGATGCTTCCCACTTTATTCTATTTATCTCACAGATGAAAAGCTATTATCTAAATTAAAATGTTACCATATTTCTCCTCTTTGAAAGCAACTCTGACTTATAAATATAGATGTATTCAGAAATATTTACAGATATGTGTATATACATAGGTTACAGATATGTGTATATACATAGGTTAGTTCTCTCATATATACATGTATGTGAAGTAACAATAATATATACATGTGAACCTACAAGAATATATATATATATGTAATATTTTTTTTTCTTGCTTGGTCAGTAGAGAAGGCCTAGAACCAACTGTACCTCAGTAGCGAGGGGCATATCTGGCCTCCAGATCTTGGTTCCCAAAACTGTTTTCCAATAAAAGAAACTAGAGGTCCTTGGAGAAATAGCTGATTTTTGGATTGGGGCAAAACATACACTAAATAAACCTAGAGCATCTTATAATGCCAGGAGGTAAGGAAGTGCTTGAGATAACAACAACAAAATCCACAATGATCAGAATAAGTCAAAGGGACACAATGGCCAAATGAAAGAACTTCTATAGCTAAAGCTGGGAAATTTTGAGAAACAAAATTAATAAAAATATAGAATAAATATAGATGTATGAATAAATATAAATACATTGATATAAATGATTGAATAATACATCAGTAGGGAATATAGTTTTATGCATATGCAGAAGACTCTAAATTAATTATGTAGATATTCCATTCTCAAAGTGGCGGGGTATAACTCTCCACTGCTTAAGGGTGAACCTCACATAGTGATTTTCTTCCAAAGACGAAAGTGTGTAAAGGGGGAAAAACAGGGAAATTTTGGAGTGGATCAATCTGAAAAAAAAATTATGTCAATCAGGTAATTAGTATGAAAATTCACAGTGAGAATTCACATTGATAGTATGTACCACTGATACAATGACAATGGTACTTGCCTCTGTGGTTTTCCTCCCTAAAACCTATAATCCTAATCTAATTAAGAGGAAAACATCAAGCAAATTCCTTGCATGGTTTATTTTATAAAATACCTGACAAGTACACTCAAAACTCTCAGGGTTATAGAAAACAAGAAAAGGGGGGAAAATGTCATGACCAAGAAGAGCTTAAGGAGGTATGACAAGGATATGTAATGTAATATTTAGATTGGGTCCTGAAACAGAAAAGTAATTAGGTAAAAATTAAGGAAATCTGGATAAGGCATGTAGTTTAGTTAAGAATGCGTCAATCTGTGTTCATTATTTGTGACAAATGTATTATACTGATGTAAAATGATGAAAATAGTGTATACTGGGACCCTCCACACTGTTTTTTGTGATTTTTCAAAATACAAAGTTTATTAAAAGAAAAAAAAACTATCCATAGGTAATTCTGAGTATAAATGATAAATGTTTGCTTGAAGTAAACAAAATAATAAAAAGATAAAAAGATAATCAGAAACTTTATCATTATCAGTAAAACTGCTGCAAACTAAAATAAAAAAAATACCCAGAAAATATGGTTAAAAATAAATTTAAATGAAGAGAGTGCTGTTACAATGACATATGAATTTCCCAGATTCCTAAGAGGTTTTATTCTGAAAATATGATTTAGATGAAAAGATAACTCAATGATCTTTGATGTGGGTAGCAAGAGCAAGAGTTAGGGGCATGAGTGACACGAGGAGAAGTGAGAGCATAATTAAAAATCTTCAAACAAACCCAGACGCAGATGTATTAACTTGGTAAATTCCACCAAATATTTAAAGAATAAATAATACCAATTTTTCAAATATTATTCCAAAATATTACTCAGTGGCATTTATGCAAGACTGATGAATCATCTAAATGCAAGATTGATGCAAGATTGATGAATCATCTAAAAACCAATTACTATAGTAGACCAAACTGATAAAACACAAAATACACAATGTCATCTCAACAAACACATCAAAAACATTTTGTAAAACCTAATATTCGTTATAAAACCCTCAACCACAAAAGAAACAAAAAAGAAATCTCTCAAATGATATAGAACATCTACACAGAAGTCTATATCTGATATTATACTGAACAATCAAAAACTAAATGCTTCTAAAATCAGGAATGGTTAATAAAACTATCCAGACCAAAAAAAAAAAAAAAAAGTGAAGGCACAACTTATGAATACCAGGAATGAAACAGGGAATTAAATGGATAAGTGACTAAAAGTTCTATCCAAACAAAAGAGATAACTGAGATGAAATTGATAATTTCTGAAAAACAGCCAAAAATTACTGAAGAAAAAATAGACAACCTGCATAATTTGTCAAAAAAATTGACTTTGTATTTAAATACCTTTCCTTCCCACTCCCCCCCAAAATCTCCATGCTTTCATGGTTTCATTGGCAAATTCTAACAGACACTCAAAAAAACATAACAGCAATTCTACAGAATTCCTAAAATAATTTTTAAAAAACAAAGTTTATGTTTGGAGTTTTACGCATCCTGTCAGGAAGTGGAAAAGGGTCAAAAGTTTACTAATCACATGACACTCCTAAGTACCAACTCAACGCAAACTTCTGGCTAAGATGTTTTATGTTCCCTAAAATTATCAGTACCTCTAGAATTTAATAACCACTGAGATATTTGAATATTTCACTTTTTCTGCTTAACGTTTACCTCAGAACCAGATGACAGGCTATAAAGACAATAAAGAAGTTTCAAATATATTATGTGTAGTATTAAAACAGAGACCTTCATCAAGGTTACACACACTTCATTTAAGGGGTTTATGTCTGTGACACAGATATGGGTAAGAGACCAGGACTGTCTACGGGGGGAGTTATGTTAGATTTCTCTTCCAAAGGCATGAATAGTTTTTATTTTCTCAGCTTACACAAATTTAGTGATACCTGAGTAAGTGGGTTGCCTGTTGATTTCTTTCTTAAGAACTCCATTATTGATCAACCATATCCAAAGTTTACGGCATGTATACCAATTGCTGAATTCTGATTATCATTCTTACTGTATACCTTGTTATGATAAGTTTATGCACATTTGCACTGATTAGTTTAAAACGAGTAGACACCAGTGTCTTAATATTTTTCCATGCTATCAGAGACTTCTTGAAAACATTTCTCTCCTACATTCTCAAATTGAAGAGAAAGAAAAAAATACAAAAGAACTTTTATTTATTTGAAGATTTTGATGTGTCTCTACCAATTTATTCTTCATGACATGAAGAAAGAGAATTTTGGGGCATCCCATGACAGTGTTGCTTAGGATAGATCTAATTCAGAATTTCTGTTGTTTAAAGCTGAATCACCAAATCCTTTATTAATTTGTCTATGGTAGCAGATATATTGACCCCGGAGTATTAATCTTAGTAAGTACAAGTTCTCAGGTAATTAGAGGATATGACTTATTCTTCTCTCCCTGAAAGCCATGTACTTCTAATCATTTTCCTCCAAATTATGAATTTTAATTTCACCGTGTTTTATCATATCTTAATGCAATAAAACATTCCAAGTATCCTACATATTTCTATTTTCTACTATCTGCCTTCCATGATAAATTTTTTAAATTAGTGTCTTTGTTTCATTAGCAAGAAATAGAAACAAGTTGTGGCTAACAAAATTATATTAACAATAATTTAAAATTAAATAAATTTTTATTAGGAAATTCACAAAATTGAAGAGAGACCTGAACATTGTCAATTTAGGCAAAAACAGAATTAGAGTAACTTCTGGATTTCCGTAGTCAGGAAACAGATATTTAAGGGTATCATCTGGTATATGTGCTGTCTTTGG
This sequence comes from Lepilemur ruficaudatus, assembly GCA_963574885.1. NCBI lineage: Eukaryota > Metazoa > Chordata > Mammalia > Primates > Lepilemuridae > Lepilemur > Lepilemur ruficaudatus. Next base: position 5,340 of record CAUYRT010066384.1, read on the forward strand.
GTTTTCACTGACTTCCTTCCAGATACCCATATCACTTATTACCACTTGTATTAATGTATTGATGTATCAATTATGTAAGATAATTAGAAATCAGAATGATTGCATTTGGTTAGCTGGGCTTTGTGAGGCCAGGTCCATTGTGAAGTATTTGTCTTCTCAGCATTTCTGTATTTTAAAAACAGGCATGGAGAAATGTCTGTATCTGCCACATTCCCTATGCCAGTCTAGAAGTCAAGCTCACTCTATTTCTCTAGACATAATACTCTGCCAGTGCTGCTTTCTTCTCCCTATAGTCCAGTAGACTTTTCGGGGCAATGAAAATTCCTGATAGCCATTGGGCCATATTGATAGCTCCGTTGATAGCCGTATTTCTGGTATGCTCATATAAACAAGCTCAGGTTTTTAACAGTTTCTTTTATGGTGACTCTACCTTCATGATTTGTTAACAATATCAGCTCTTCCAATCCTTGTAGGCTCTTGCTCCATCTCATCTCACCAGTTATTACATATATTTCCCCTTATCTAAGTGTGCTTTAAATTTAGTAAAACTTCCCTCTCTATTACTATATAAGGTGAAAAATAATTCCCGTTAAAATAAATGATGTGATCTTATTATCTAATTTACTTCTTTCAACTAAATAAAATAATTTTTTGTGATGTTCTATAGCCATTCTAAGCCAGTTTAATTACTTAGCTCATCTTTCTATTAATATCTCTGTTTTTGAGTTATATTTCATTATATATCAGAACTCAAGATGGAAAGTAGAGCATAGGTATCTTCTTCACCTGCCAGATACTCAGTATATCTGAGGATTTCTCATAATTCCTGGAACTCAATTTAGAAGAGCAAGGTTCATGCCACTTCTCAGTGGCACTCCATTACCATATCTTCTAATATTATTCCTCCATTGCCCAAGGAATTGTTAGAATAAACTTTTTTGCAAGGTTTCTTAAAGATATACACAATATGCCAGTATACTCAAGATCTTGTGGTTTTTTTTACATATACTTTTTATTTCTAGTTGATGTGGGCAGTGTTGTATAGGCATTAGCAGTGCTGCCCTCACTACCCATTCATGGGACAGTAGCGCTACCCCAAGAAAAAAATGATTAAAATCTTGGTTTTTAAAGGACAAACAACAATAATATGATATGCTATTCTCTACTACTGTAATAGCCAACAACTTTATCTTGAAGCTGTGGATATCATGGGGTAGTATTAATTATGAGAATATAAAACATATCAACGTACATATTTGACATCTATAAAAAACTATTATGCAATTTGCACAGTTCTCATTTCAGATTATGAGTTAAACATTTTCAAATATATTTTCTGTGGTTTTAGCATTTTGGCACCTTTACTTAAATAATCTTTCTACATAGTATACCTAGAAACCTGAGCTAAGTAGATACATTCAAGGCAAGTTTCTCATGCTAAAATTGGTCAAAAAAGACAAGTAGCACCTTTAAAAATACACTATGTATAAAGAAACAAGTATATGTTGGTACACTGTATAATTCTGAAACATTTTATTCAGATCTCCAACATCAAAGACTCAATACATTGCATCCTCTCCCCCTGCAAGTTTTCAAATTAAGAAATAAAATAATTTACTCTAAAAGTTGGAAACAAAATGGAAGCTTTATTACTAATATAAGGTATATTGGAGAATTTGACATAGATGTAAAAACAAATTGGCCTGTTAACCATCTGCTCACAAGGGTAGACCTGGGGGAATGATTGAGTCAGCAAAGTAGGCGATCTTTTCTAGGCCACTGCCTCTAATAGATCAAAATTTTCTCCATGCTCAAAATTTATAAAAATTAGTATCCCTATATCAGGATTTGTAATAAAATGCTGCAGCCATCATTAGGTAACTTGCTTTAAATTTGTGGGTAAAATAACAGTTTGGTCAGAATTCAAAGACAGAGAATCCCTCTACTTTGAGAAGGGAAGAAGTAGAATGGTGACTTTTTAATGTGTTGACTTGAAAGTTGAGCTATATTTCCCAGAATTTACCTCCAATTATGCTTTCAGTAACTGTGGGAAGAGAGATTCTAGGGAGATTTGGAAGGTGAGGGGAAGTAGCAGCCATTTTGCAATTTATATACATAGTTGCTAACCTGATGATTTATCTCTGGCTGAAAGAAGTGGCTGCTACACCCGCTCTACCTTCCCCTAAATCTGTGTTCAGCTACTCTGGCTACTAGGCCAGGCTTAGTTCTGTGACTAAGGGGCTTGGCTAGTGCAGAATACACTAGCTACCAAGGTCACAAACAACAAAAATTGACACAGGGTTTAGTCCCTCTTTGTGGGGTTCCCACCTATGCATATGGCATCCATCTTGTCCTTGATCTACCACTTTATATTCGTTTATCCCTCCTGACTACCTGCCCTGAGAATTTCAAGATCCAGCAAGAGACACAGAGACAAGATCCATCCAGCAATGGTTTTATAAGCACTCACAGTTTCATAAGGCCAAAATTTCCTTAAGGTTTTTTGTTTTCTAACATTCTCAGACTTTTTTTCTCTCAATTTATTGGATTAAACCTTGAAAAGATGTTCAACCAGGAATATAACTAATCATTCCTGGATAGAGAAACAGCAGTCTACCAGTTTCCCACCTTCATAAGTGTGTTCACACTTATAAACCGTTTTTCCTTTGTGAATATTCATAGGACGCTTTTTGAACAGTGAGAGTTTTTTCCTCATAGATCTAGCAATGAAATAGATACGTCTACCACAAGGACATATTGAACTCAAACATAAAATTTCACTCTCTATTTTTATCCACTCTCCAAAAGATGTCTATCTGCATTGTCAGACATGACCAATCACATAGCCTGTACACAATAAAATCAAATATAACCATAAATATACTCTAATAATAAAATGTAAAGCCATGTCAAAAATAAAATACCAGCAGTATAGAGAGGCCTCATATTTTCTTACCATATCTTGTTGTCAAATCACTAGGAAGCATTTAAAATAACCAAATTAACTTCCTTTCCAAGTCAAACCCTGGAGACTGGAAGAGTTAAAATAAAAAAAAAATATATCAAAGTATTTTGATCTTCTGGGTTAAAATTCCAAAGGAATTTAAAATCTACTTTAAAAAAAAATCGCTCATTCTTAACCTCAGGAACTTCTATTCCAAGGTGGAGTTGAAATTTCTTCAGTATTACCCATCAGTGCATGAATATGTATCTTTCAGGACCTCACAGGTGAATTAGGTCAATACTATCTATGGTGTACCTCATTTCAAGTATGTTAGGTTACTAGGAAACACAATAGTGTCCCCAACTTCTCTGTTCACCTGTTGTTCTTAGAGAGCAAGTCAATTCCTAGTCTCTTAGAAGCTGTTCCAACTTAGCTTATTTTCCTATTATACTATGTTATGTATTGCCCAAGATGAACGCAGAGATTTAATAGTATCTGAGGACAGAAGGATCAAAGCAGAGCTTAGTTTAACTCTTGACATAAAGCCAGTCAGTTTAGTCATTTTCCATACTCTATGTCCTCAGAAAGTAATTTCAACTGGGGAAATACTTCAGTAGAACTTAATTTTGGCTCTATGCATTAATCATATGTGGGAAACATCCTTTTGTGTAGAGTATCTTCTTTCTCAGAGAATAGAATTTGAAATATTGTTGCATTCTTCAACAGCAAAGGTTTTTCTAAAGGTGCCATTGCCATTTGCCAGGTCTAATTAAGATTTTATTTGTTCCTTTCATTTCCTAATCTCTTAATTTCCATTTCTGTTATGTACCTTCCATTCAGGGGGAAGGAAAAAGAGAATAGATTCTGTTTCTCATTTGTGAAATGTTTGTCTACTGGTTACTTCCATCTCTCTAGGGATGTGTATTGCTAGCCATTAAGAGGATCCTACAGCATTTTCTTACTTGGAGCAAAGCTTGCTTGGAGGGAAAAGACAGAAAACATAGACATGAGGTGATGCACTGTAGCTTGTATCCCAGTTATGTCAGTTGAATCTTATGTAGAGTTATCTGCTACCTTGCTACCATAGCACATTAGGAATATTTTACATATGTGTGTATGCATATATATATATATATACACACACACACACATACCTTTCCATCTAGAATGTTTATCTGTTAATAAAGTTGAGATATGTATCTCAACTGTGCACCAAAAGAGGTCTCCAAGATGCAACAACAAATATAGAATATACTTCTTTGAAATATATTTATTTTCATTTAATTTAGCAAAATATAAGACTAAAATGCTTGATTTCATATATCATTGAATAAACAAATTGAAAATCAAATATTCTCTTAATTAAATAATTCAAGCATCCCATACATTTTTTTCTTGCAACAATCCAATGAGAAAACTATATTTATTCACCTAATATTATGCATGGAGGAGCATAGCCTTGTTGAAGTTAAGTAAGTTATCCAAGATCACATAGCCAGGAAGCGCTAGAACCAGGATTTAATAGCCAGAAGTCTGTCTCAAGAGTATGACTCTTAAACAAATATGCTACACAGCCTCATGAATAAAAATGCTTTCTTGAGAAAAGATAAATTGGACATTTAGCTCTGGTAAAGATTATGACTCATGTGTATATGAAAACTCCAAGTTGTGACACATCTTTAGACAGACCCTAGCATCGGTTCTGAGAAATTACTTGTATATTCTATACATCTGTGTTGATTAAGGAAAACATATATTTTACTGACATTTTCAAAATGGCGTTGTTTTAAAAACTCTGTTGCAAATTGTCAGGCCAGAAATCAATGATGTATTAAAACTGTTAATGCAGGCAATGTAATAAGCTCTTTAGAAAGGACTGACACTATTGTTAGTAGATAAATTATGCAAGCTTGGCCATGTACATCTGTTGATTTGCCAGATAGCTAATTAAAATGCGTTAAAGCCATTATGCTGTTTAAAGGCACATTCTGTGATTTCATAAAATGTCATTTATCTAGTTTAAACCATACTTGTTTTGATCTACCACACAAAAATCACTAAAGGCACATATTTTGCATATAAATGCATTTCTAGAGAAGATGTGCTTTTCTTTCAATCTTAGTTTTAATGGAATAGTATCTATTTTGACTGGTATTATAGTGGACAAAAAAATGACATGCTTGATACATTGATTTAGATTCTTTACATTGATTTTGATTCTTTACTAAGAACACTTATAGGCTCATATAGTAGTAACATTCATCAGGTGTTGGGTAGGTGGGAGGGGGAGGAGGAGGTGGGTATACTCACACCTAATTGGTGCAGTGTGATCCAAAACATCATCTGGGGGATGGACACGCTTGTAGCTCTGATTTGGGCAGGGCAAAGGCAATACATGTAACCTAAGCATTTGTACCCCCATGACATGCTGAAATAAAAAGAAATAATAAAAAGTTAAAAAATAAGACAAAAAATAAAAAAATATTTTTGTTATATCTATATATGCAATGATGTCCAATCTGACATAAGTTCTCATAATTATACTATGATCGAATTAATATTTATTAAGTTTCCATATGTATCAGGCTATTTTAATTTCTTAATACTTACTATATTATGTAACACTCGAAACGGTTTTATGGAATATGTACCTCATTCTCTTCGTTTTGCAAATGCAACAAAAATGATCAACTATCACACTGCAAGTAGGTGGAAGACCCAAAATAGCTAACCCAGGCAGCCTGGATCCAGAGCCCATGCCCTTAACTGTTACCTTATACTGCCTCTCAGTTTTAACTATAGGAGTCAACCTTAATTTCTAAGGAAACAACTAAATACAAATTAGATTTGGCATTTCCGTAATCAAATTCCTAACATTATTTAAGATTTGAAAGATCTTTTAAATAATTGCTTAAATTAATCCTATTCTTCTAAGAATAGTCTTACTAAAGCCAGAAAAAAAAAATCTAAACAGCTTTTTCTCCTAATCAGAGGACCAGTAACGCTTTGAATCTAGGCAGAAATATTTAATTTGGTTTATAGCTATGATGACTTCGGAATCAAGCTTGTTTGCAAAAAAACATGTTACAGAAGGAAAAGAATAGTCAAACTTGACATATTAAAGAGGCCTAAAATTGGGACACGGTTAATTAAAACTCTGAAATATCCCTTCTCTTCCCAGACTTTTTCCTATTCTTTCAAAAGAACAACTTTTTTAAGTTAAAATATAAGAATGCACTATTTTGCTCAAGAAAGATCATCTATGTGCAGCAAAGTTTCAAAATTAATTAATTCAATCATCTTCACTTGAAAAGAAATAACCTATCACAATATTTTTTTTTTTTTTGAGACAGAGTCTCACTCTGTTGCCCAGGCTAGAGTGCCGTGGCGTCAGCCTAGCTCACAGCAACCTCAAACTCCTGGGCTCAAGCGATCCTTCTGCCTCAGCCTCCCTAGTAGCTGGGACTACAGGCATGCACCACCATGCCCA
>CAUYRT010066387.1:0-11451 GCA_963574885.1 Lepilemur ruficaudatus
GGTTTGTAGAAGGGCACTGTATTAAGAGTTAGTAGGTCAAGGTTCAAACCTCATCTCTGCAAGTAACCAGCTATTTGATCTGTACAGAGCTGTGTTGCTATCACAGCTCTTTGGGCTTCACCACTCCCCAGAAAAATAGACTGGACTGAGCAACTGAGCAGTAGTTTTCAACAGGAGCAACACTGCCCCCAAAGGGTATTTGGGAGACTTGTGAGGGTGTTTTTTGTTTTCGGATGATTTTAAGGTGCTATTGACATTTGGGCAAGCAGGGATATTAAATAGCCTGCTATGCTCATGACAATTCTATACCATGAAGAATATTTTCACATCCAACCGATTTTCAAATGTCCCACCAGACAGTCTCATTTAGGCAAAAAACCTGTTTGTTTCTTTATGTTTATGTTCTATTTTTGTTTATCTCACGCTAGAACCTAACTGCTTCATGTTATATAATACTACTAATAATATATACATAGGTTTGTGTACATCTTAGTCTGTTTTGGCTGCTATAACAAAATACCTTAGACTGGGTAATTTATAAACAACAGAAATTTATGTGTTACAGTTCTAGAAGCTGGGACGTCCCAGATCAACATGGATGCAGATCTGGTGTCTGGTGACGGCCTGTTTCTCACAGATGGCACCTTCTAGATGTGTCCTCACGTGGTTGAAAGAGCAAGCAGGCTCTCTCGAGCTCCTTTTATTAAAAGTCACTAACCTATTCAGGAGGGCTCATGACTTAATCACCTCCCAAATGCCCCATCTCTTAATACCATCAACTTGGGGGTTAGGTTTAAACATAAGAATTGGAGATGGGGGCAACATTCAGATCATAGCTGTGGGTTGGGCATACTTCTCTGATAAAATTCTATATATTTTCTTCTATTTTATTGATCTCATTATTTTATTTTAATATCTATGTCTAATATTTATATCACTTGTGGGTCTGCTCCCATTGTCTATTTTTTCTCTTGGTCTCATTTTTCAGTATACCCAATAATTTTTTATTGAATGCTGAATATTAGATATGAAAATTTGGAGAGACGCTGAATATTGTTATTTTTCTCCAAAAAGGATTTGTTTTAGCATTTAGCTAGGACTTAAATTATATAGTTAGTGAATTCAAGGATGAGCTTCAGTGTTTGTAAGATCTGGTCTATTTCTGTTATTTCTAGACAATGTCCCTTCAGGGTCCCAAGTGAGAGAGCCTGAGTCCTTCCTCCGTGGCAGACCCTAACCTCTAATTTCTGTCCTCTCAGCATCATAAGACTTCCAAAAATTTTGCTTAGTTTTTTACCATGTTGGCAGCTATTCTCTGCTCATATTTTTAGCGTCTCACTATTCACTTTTACAAATTAGCCAATGTCTTAATGGGGAAATCGATGCATAGTGTGTTGCCTTTTCTTCAGGATCATGGTTCCTCCATCTCTGACTGCCTTGGTGACTCTGAGATGCTTTTGAACAGTTTTTTTCCCCTCCCCTCTTGGCTTTTGGGAGGAGGTTTCAACTGCCACAATTTAGTCCCTCATAGCTGGAAGTGAAAGTCTGGCATGGTTTTAAAATGCACAGAATTTCCTAGAAATATATTCAGCTATAGAAATCCACAGGTGACTTTAATGTTAGTACTGAACCTACATGTAGAACACAGTTCTCCTGGGAACTTCATCTGCATTGCCTAGAGTTCAGACTCTCACTTGAAAAAGGTTTGGGATGGGAAATATTTGAAAGGAGAGCTGTAGTGTCACGTGCTGATGTCTAGGTTTTAGATGTAAGAACAAAGTTGTGGAGTTTTCTTTTGGGCTGGAAGAAGATACCTGAACTTGAGACATATGAGATTACCCAGCTCAGGAAAACTACCTTCCAGGGCAAGGATGTGCAAGATATGCCCTTAGGCGCAAGAACTGAGGGGATGATATCCACTCAAGCCAGCCAGAGAATATGTCATCTACCTGAGAAAAAGTATCGGGATAGAAGTCCTAGGGTGGGTAGAGAGAAGGCAGTGGGAAGGATTCTATAAAGTCCAACAAAGCATTCTCTGAGAGGAAGAACCAGCATTTGCACATCTGCCAAAGTGATGGCCTCAATGCCAGATTCCAACAGCAATGATCAAGTAAAACCCTGCCCTTTTCTTCTATTTCCTTCTCCCCGCCTGACCCTAAAGGAGCCGGAAGCAATAGCTAACAAGTGGGAGAACAAATAGTACAAAATTAGTAAAAAAAAGAAAAAAGAAAAAAGAAAAAAAAGAAAAAGAAAAAGAAAAAAATAGGCTGCATCTTGCTCCCACCCCCCACAGCCACAGGTTATGGACCTGCGTTATGCCTAAGCTAAGATCAGGGGATACCAGCGGGAGCAAGAGAGGAGAAGTTTCAAACTGCATGTGGAATGACTTTTTCTTATTAATATTTGGATTAGACAATACTTCTTAATGCCTGAAAACAAGACTATTCTGTATTTCAGAGTAACTGGAAATGCCAAGAAGTTTGCTAGAGATCTCATTTAGGGCCTTGAAAGGGAGACCTAACTATACGGATTTAAGACAGTGCTGGGGAAAACAAAGTTATTTCCCAAATGTATGCTATTGAGTAGAGTCCCTTCAACACAACAAGGAGGAGAACTTGCCTATTTTGAAAAATGACACATGTTAGCAAAGTCAAAGTTACTCATGTTATTCAATACATTAGATGGGATCAGTGAGTTTGGGGGTTGAAAGGATATTGACTATGTAATAATTTTAAAAATAATTGATTCAGGATAAATATAATTTTCTCAGAACTAAAAGTTAAGCAGTTGGTTAAATATTCTCTCCCCTACATATTAAAATATATACAATGCATAAGAGTATACCAAAATTGTAAGAATAGCAAAATAGCATTAAAATTATAACTACGAGAGAATCATTCTTACAATGCAAAACAAAGAAGCAATTATAAGCTGAATGTTGAATTATTTCAACCTCCAAAGGAACCAAAATTGTCAATGATAAACCCTTTCATGATAAGACATAAAAACTTCTTATACATGAAAATTTATGGATGCATAGAAATCAAGTAATGTGATAAAATGACCTCAAAACACCAGTCTTGCTACAAACACATTACAGAAATTCCTATTGTCTCTCTCAAGTAGGAAGCAAGATAAGCACTGGAATTATTTTACTTGTATATTAGATAGTAAAACTTTTAAATTCAAATATTCAGTGAAACGCCAAATGAAAAAAAATTTTCATACTGTCAAAAATTCAAACACATGCATCTATCTATTTAACTGAATGATGATGACTCAAAATAACACCCCCTGTCATACATTTTTTGAAAACACAGTAAAATGCCATTAGGAAGTATCTTGCTATACCACAGTTTTGGTTACTGTCTAGATATGAGCATGTCCCCTGCGTACGTAAGGATACAAAGCACAAAACACAAACATGGAAAACTCTACCAGATAGAGTTATTAGTCCTGGACCACGACAGCAATGGTGAACTAGTGCATCTCTACAGGAGAATGGATATAGCTGGTAACAAAGCAGTGACAATATGAAATGAACGAATGACATAAAAAAAGAAGAGAACCACTAGCTCTAATCAACTTACCTAAAATCAAACTTAAAATATATATGTAAGCTTCCAACTTCTTACCAAATAGCAACAACTCTAAATTTTGGGAAAATCTGCCAAATCATGAAAACTTTGGCATAAACAGATTCTATTAATATAATATTAGCCTATTAGCCACTGAAAATCCCATTATGCATTAATCTATTTTTTAAAGAAGTTTCTTTTATTAATCAGTTTTTGAACAATAATGATATTTGTGCTTAATATGCTAACATTAGCAGGAAGTTAAAAGTAATAGAAATGCGAAGCTTGGGGAAAAGGCAGTAATTATATTCCAAGAGATTTTTTATGCCTATTTCAAATACACTGTTTTTTATATTTATTTAAAATATACTATAGTTTCTCTTTAGATGATGACATAGAATGATATGGTATCATAACCTTTGTAAGTTGGAGAAAAACACAGAAATCAAGATTTTCCTTCAACCTTATTATTTTATAAGTAAGAAAATTCAAGCCATAAGTGAGATTTCTTGGTCATATAGTTAATTAATGGAATTTATTCATTAATTTATTTAGTCATCACACATTCGAGTGCCTACTAAGTTTAAGAACGTTCTATAAGGACTGTGGAGAAAATCAAGATGATAAAGACCCAGCTCAGCATTATATGAGGACTTAGGTACAAGGAATGGAGCTAAGGTGTCTGCCCATGTAACTATAATATCAATTGTTATAATGTATGATCAACTAGAATGTACACGGTATCTTACAGGAGATTAGAGATATGGAAAATCAGAGACAAGAACAAAGAATTCAGAAAGGACAAATTTGGAATTGGTGGTGGAAGTTGGGGAGGTTAGACCATGAGCAATTAGAGTGGGAGGTTAATTTGGCTTAGTTTGGTGGGATCAGGAAGGTACATATACTAAAGCTAAAAAGTCAGATTGAGGTCATATTGTAAAAACTCTAGAGTACCTTGCAAAGAAATACTGACTTTATTTTGTTAAAAAAATGAGTACTTATGGAAGGTTGCCAAGCAGGGAAAAAAATATAATCATAAAGAATGGCACTTTAAGAAAATCAATCCAATAACAGAATATCAGATGGTTTGCATAGTCAAGATCTAGAATAGAAGGTTGTTACAAAAGTCCAGGTGATGCAGCACACAAAGACAGTGCTGATGGAGGCAGGTAACGGTGCAGATCCCCAGTGGCACTTATCTCCAACAGGCAAGGAATGAATTCAGGAAGAGAGAGTGGAAGTCACAGCTGACTCCAGAGAATGCTGATGCCATTAAATGAAAGAAAGTCCATGAGAGAAAAAGTGAGTCTAGAGGAGAAGAGGAGGACTTCAACATGGAATATACCAATGGCAGAGTCTTAATTTCAACTCAAGTGTTTGGTCTCTTATCTGTCTTTCCTAAGAGTCAATTAGAAAATAATTAATTGCCTAATAGCTAACAATTAATTTATTCTCAGTTGTGGATTAGAAACTAGATCTTGCATATCTTCCAGATATTAATAATAATTTTTATATTTTTTACTTAATAATTGTAATTTTATTTTATGAACAACAGTAGTTTTAATATTACTTTCTATAGTTAAAAACATTTATATAGTGTTTACAAAATCCCATATATTGTTCTAAGCACTTTAATTTTCATAGCAATCTACTATTATTCCCATTTTACAGACAAATAAACTGAAGCCCAGGAAAATTAGTCTGCCTAAGGACATACAGCCAGCACCTGAGAAAGCTGGGATCATGACCTGAGGCAATTTGGATTCAGACTCCATGCTCTCAACCACTGCATATCCTGCCTCTCAGAGCCATCCCCAGATGCTACTGCCAGCTCTGTTCTAGTCCCCCTGCCTTCTCTAATGGCCTGAGGAGGTTGTGGTGCTGCTCTCCATTCTCAAGCTAAGATCCAGAAAGAGGCCTCCAGAGGCAACTTCTTCAAATGCTGCACACAAAATCAGCTTTCCTCAGGCTTGGGTCCAGCACAGATACAGAAAGCCATTTCTCACTGGCTTACATATCTTTTTTTTTTTTTCTTTTCAAGTCATACATGGGAAGGAGGTGGAGTAATGAGGGGATAAGAGAATGTAAGTAAAGCTTCTTTCCAGAAATCTACTTCCCTTCAAGTGATTAGTTATCTACCATAAACAAATATTTGGAAATATTTGGTTCTCCTTCATCTTAACATATTTGATTTTTACTGATCTACTTCATTCTACCCCCACATACATAAGGCAATAACAGCATGTGGGGTTTCCATACTCAACATAACACTATTTTCTAATTTCATACTCCCCCTCCTATCAATACTCCAGAATGTCTTTACATAAAAGTAATAGTGTCAAGTACACGTAATTAATTTCACACCAACTCTTCAGTGAGTGCTACATATTTAAATTTTCTTATGTTCCCTTGCGGTTTGCAAAGGAAAGGTATGGCTACTAAACACAGCAAGCTCATTAACAAAGACACATTATTTTAAATCTATTGGAAACCATAGATATGATATGATTGACAATTTATTCAATTTTACCTACTGTATATGTCAGATAGCTTCTTAAATCATCTCTAGAACTGCTTATAATTCCTTAATGGGCAAGATCCTGATCTTCCAGGGACAGGAGTAATTACTTCTCTGCCTCTGAAATCTCCATGCTACAACAGGAGATTAAATTGAACTTTCGGAGCAAGTAGCCCATAACAGACTTATCAGTAGTTGAGCTTTATTTCTAGGCTTTTTTTTTTTTTTTCCTGTACAACACAAAATCACAGTACTTATGCCTGTGTGGTGATACATGATTAATAGTGCAAGCTGTTTGCTAATCTAGTGTTTCTAATCTTCCTTTTTTCCTGAAAAGGTTTCCTTAGCTACCCTGCCCTGTTTTTATTAGGTACCAAAGTTTGAGAAGTCACAATGGTAGCTTACATTTGTAAATGCTGTAAAATGCCAAAACACATCCATGATATAATTATAAACACTCATGGGGAATGGAGATAAGTGAGAGAGAACATCATCTTGCTCCCCACGCCTCCTAATATATTCACCAACTGAGGATCATCTGCAAAGTAGATCCACAAAGCATAATAATTAGCAGTTTAAAGCACTTTACATTCACTAATTATTTAATCCAATCACCTCCCTATGGAGAATATTTAATAATATGCTGACCTTAACGTAAGAAGATTGTCCTGCTGAGCACCCCTGCTTCCCCAGTGTGTGCCCTGAGTTGCTTTGCTAGTAGCAAGAAGGAAGCTCATCCTCTTTCTCACCCAAGCCTCCTGCGACCAACAATAAGCATCAACACTGGCTGAAGAGAGGGAGGACCACAGAAGCAGGCCTTGGCTACAGATAAGACCACTACAATGGACAGCCTTAGGAAGGGAGATAAAGCTGTCAGCTTCATTAGCTCCATGCACTAATCAGCTTAGCGTCTACCACAGGAGATAAGTGTGGATGTTTGTCTGTAATAAGCAAAGCTATAAAATTAGCATCATACATTTTAAAATCTGATTAAGAGTCATGAGCCTGCTAATCTTAAATTCTGAAACTTCTAGTATTGATTGAATGTGAGAAATTGTAACTGGCATTAACAGGCACAGAGAAAACCAATTCCTTAGCAGCAGACTAGAGTTCGGAGACCGATTATATGAGTAGATACATGCAGGACAAGAGAGTAAGGGGAAATAAAGTCCACAAATACAAACAGAAGAAGGAGCAAAAGCAAGAAGCTCAGAGATGCGTGGAGACAAAACTACCAGAGTGATAGAGATACATTGGTACATTCACTTGGAGAGGAAAATGAGAAAATCATTCAAAGCTAGATAGTAAAAAATAAGTTAAACCTGGAAAACTCCTATTTAGGTAGGATGTCTGTTATGATCGAAACTTTGGAAGAAAAAGGAAACACTATTAATAATTAGTCAGGACAATGAACACTACTGAATCTTTTATCCTAGCCAATCACGATGAATATTCATACTACATATAGCTATGGGAATGATTGAGCACAGAAATGAAGAAGCATTTCTCATAAATGTGTCAATATAAGAGAAGCAAATCATGTCTTAAGTCATTTTTATAAGGTTTTTCCTTCCATGGAGGACCTTTTTTTCTTTCCATCTGCAGTAAAAGAAAGCTTACCTAAAGGCCTGGGACTACGGCTTACAGATTTAGAGAAAAACAGATAAAGTCAGATTCTCAAATTATTGCATACTCATGTAATCGCACTGTCTACATGGATAATTATTATGGACTGAATTGTGTCTCCCTAAAATTCATAGTCTGAAGCCCTAACCCCCAATGTGACTGTTTTTGGAGATAGGGCCTTTAAAGCAGTACTTAAGGTTAAATGAGGTCACATGAGTGAGACTCTAATCTAATAGGACTGGTGTCTTTATAAGAAGAGGAAAAGACACAGAGATATATCTCTCTTTCTTTCTCCCTCTCTCTCTCTCTCATACAGAGAAAAGGCCATGTGAGGACAGAGCAAGAAGGCATCATCTGCAAGCCAAAAGGAGAGGCCTCAGATGAAACCAATCCTGCTGGCACCTTGATCTTGGACTTTCAGCCTCCAGAACTGTGAGAAAATAAATTCTGTTGTTTAAGCCACCCAATCTGTGGTGTTTCATCATGGCAGCCTGAGCAGACAAGACAATCATGAAGTGTTCATTTTATCAGAAAGAATAAACAACGAATTCAAAAACATCTTCTATGCTCTCTTTCTGTCTTTTGTTGCATCTCAGAACTTCACAGTGGTCTCATGAGACAGGTAAGAGGGTGCAGTCGAACCATAAGGGCAGATTCTATACCTAGGTCATGCCAGGACAGTGAAAACCTGAGGAAAAAGAAAGAAATGTGAAGTGTGAAGGAGTTAAAATTTAAAAAATGAAGTCTTGCGGCAAATCCAAAGGAAGGCCAAGGCTGAAATAAAAGCCAACATAAATAGCCATGAGTTAGCAACAGAGATAGCTTCTTCAGGAGGCCTGAGACAGAGGGACTGATTTTGTGTGCCAGCAGAGGAGAGGTGGGAATATAACATGGGTTGTGGGAGACCAGGAACTCTTCCTTTTCTTCCTACATAAGGGTTTTCCTGCAACATGTCTACTAGAGATTGGGAGGTAACAGAGCTCAATGCTCAAGAACCTGGGAATTAATTGGATCTGGGTGCAAATTCTTTTTCTGCAATTTCCTAACCATCTGATCTTGAATGAGTGGTTTATTCTACCCTCAACCTAAATTTTCCAGTATGCAAAATGAGTAAGGTACTATTATTATTGTTTGACTCCTTAGAGGAAAACATTGCCTGCTCTCTTCGAAAAGGCCAATATCCCTGGGATGGATAAGGAAGAATGGATGCCACTTTGAGTCACTAACTCCATAGGCTTGTTTTAGATTTCTATTATAGCTGTATATAGGAGTGTGGGAGTGAGGTGGATCAAAAGGGAGGAAAAAGGTACAGAAAACTATCAAGAGAGAAATGCTTATTTCAACTGTTAACTAACTTACACAGTTTTCCTTAGAGCCAGCTCTGTTTGCCAAAGCACCCTATAGACCACAAACATTGACTCACTTGGGTAAAAACCTTTTCTGAACAAAGAGTCCTTGCTAGAGTTAAGGGCAATGCTTCTGACTAAGGAACAAATTAACCTATGGTGAACTGTTGACCTTTGGCCTTCATGCCTGGGTCTCACTTGCACAGTTCTCCAACCGAGATAACTGATCACTCTAACGTATTGGTCAGTCTTCATCAATGGCATAGAGCCATGCAGGTCTAGAGCTCTGTATTGCTTCAGAACATCTTCCTTCTTAGGGAACATTTTAATATTGATTATTATTATTATATTTTATCATGTGCCAGCAAGGATGACAACCTTTAAAATCAATTTGCTCTCTTTAGTTCTTAGTAAAGATTTTATTTACAGTAATACCCTTCAGATTTTTGGCACACTCATCCCTTTATTGAAAGGCCAATCTGAATCTATTATTTTATGACCATAAGTGGTTTCATTTCCCTAAAGTGGAATGCTGCTTGCTTTAAATGTAGTTGAAAATGCAAGGTACTTAGAAAATTTAATTTAAAAGCCTTAGGTAAATCGTCTCTGGAATAAGCTATTTGTATCTTGAACTGTCATTAAAGACAACCTGTCAGAAGTTCATTCAATATTTCATTTTATAGCACGAGTTCCATTAAATTTTCATAAGAAACTGATAAGCACTGCTGATGTCACGTCCCTTTCAAAAGTGCACCTAAGCCACAAGCAAAGTTTTCTTCTTGAGCAGTCTTACTCAAAAGCAGATTTTCTATCAGGGCCTATCATTGAAGCTGTGACTGTTTATGAACCTAAATTCAAAAGTAATAGAAAAATGATTTCACCACGTAAGGACACTGACCCATTCTGTTTAACAGTCAGTCATTAATAACAGAGCCAAATGGTGGGTAATTCAGGAAGGCCTGGGCTGGCTGTCCTAAAAATGCTTACCAGAGGTATGAGCTCAATAAATTACTCACTGGGTAAATTTTTTATTTTGTCTTATTGGTCCTATATTTTTCTTTTTTTTATTTCAGCATATTATGGAGGTACAAATGTTTAGGTTATATATATTGCCCTTCCCCCCCATTCAGACCTTCAAGTGTGTCCATCCCCCAGATGGTGCTCATCATACTCACTATGTATGTATATATCCATCCCCTCCTGCCCTCTCCCATCTGCCCAACACCCAATGCATGTTATTCCTGTATGTGCACTTAGGTGTTGATCAGTGAAACCAATTGGATGGTAAGTACATGTGGTGCTTATTTTTCCATTCTTGGGATACTTCACTTAGTAGAATGGGTTCCAGTGCTATGCAGGATAATACAAGAGGTGCTAGATCACCATTGTTTCTTATAGCTGAATAATACTCCATGGTATACACATACCACATTTTATTAATCCACTCATGTATTGATGGGCACTTGGGTTGTTTCCATATCTTTGCAATTGTGAATTGTGCTGCTATAGACATTCGAGGTCAGATACTGGATAGTCACATGTAGAAGACTGAAATAGTATCCACACCTTTCACTTCTCACAAAAATCAACTCACAGTGGATAACAGACTTTTAAACCTAAGGCACAAAACTATAAGAATTCTAGAAGAAAATGTTGGAAATACTCTTCCAGACATTGGCCTATGCAAAGAATTTATGAAGAAGACCCCAAAGGCGATCATAGCAACAACAAAAATAAATAAATAAGACTTGATCAAACTAAAAAGCTTCTGCACAGCCAAAGAAACTGTCACGAGAGCAAACAGACAACCTACAGAATGGGAGAAAATTTTCACATGCTACACATCTGATAAAGGGCTGAAAACTAGAATCTATTTAGAACTCAGGAAAATCAGCAAGAAAAAAATCAAACAACCCTATCAAAAAGTGGGCAAAGGACATGAACAGAAATTTTTTTCAAAAGAAGACAGACTAATGGCCAAAAAAAATATGAAAAAATGCTCAACAACTCTAATCATCAGGGAAATACAAATCAAAACCACAATGAGATATCACTTAACTCGAGTGAGAATGTCCTTTATCAAAAAGTCCCAAAACAATAAATGTTGGCATGGATGTGGAGAGATAGAAACACTCCTACATTGCTGGTGGGACTGACTGCAAACCAGTGCAACCTCTGTGGAAAGCAATATGGAGATACCTCAAAGAGATACAAGTAGATCTTCCATTTGATCCAACAATCCCATTACTGGGCATCTACCCAAAAGAACAAAAGACATTCTTATATTTTTCTTATTAGAGTTTCAAGGACTGCCTTCAGTACTAACATGGTATTTGGCAAATGAGTATATTCACCCATCCAATTCCTTAATTGTAACCTCTAC